>JABWIB010004589.1:12988-38754 GCA_016617825.1 Platyplectrum ornatum
GAGGACTGGTCGTACAAATCTCTTCTGCAGAGACTGCATGTGTGCATAGGCATTAGAGTAGGGCTCTGGGAATATCCATTTTTAAAAAATAAGCAACAATAATAATAGCAAATTCCACCGTAGCAAGAGGAGTGCATTAACATGACATGATCGTGACAAGGAATGTAAAAATTGTGTACCTGTGGAAAAATCTTATTAAACAAAGATCAGGCCTATAGATTATATAGACAAAATAGTTCCAGTGTACTAGAATTCACTGTATTTCACATAAATTGGTATAAGACACCTTTTAGCATGTCAGACAAACTGATTTATTGTGTACACTCCCTCTTAAATATCTTCTTGTCTGTGCTCTGAGCACTTGCATCTGCTGTTCCTGTTTTATCTAACTTGAGATCTTGACTAATAGAATGGTGAAGTCTGTGTACGCAGCAGCAATAAAGTTCTACATCTCAGATATATATATATTTTTTTTTTTTAAAAAGCAGATTGAAAAAAAGTGGAAACTGTAACATATTGTACTGGTGAAATATTGTTCACATATATAAATGCTTTCTCAATGACAACACCTGGACAGCTGCAGGTTGCTTAACCCTGCTCTATGTATTAAATGTAGTGTACACTTTACCTGGATTCTTGTATTTCCTTGAATCTGTGCATTACCTAACTAACGTCATGCTTGATTTGTTGCACACTCGACTTCGGGATGTCTTCCCCTGGCAGCTAACCAGCCTACAAAACTGCTGGCCTGTTTCTGAACAGTGAGCATCTAGGAACATCATGTAAGACAGACATCATGCGCAATAATGCTTCCAAGAACACACATTTTAACACACACTCTTTATTTTGCATTTAGGCCGATTCCGTTTTGGTGTGAAGATATTGAACTTGACACAGTGATTAGCACAACACTGGTGTCCTGTTTTTTTGTGGCCGTGCTGTATCTGTAAACTCCTTGGTGTGTTTTCATAATAATGATGGTGGTTAGGATCATATTCATATTGTATATTCATATTACAGAGCTATATTGCAGTCTATGGGGATATGAATATCTAGTTTGGGTCANTGTAAGCAGTCCATTGAATTTAAAATGTTTTTTTTCCCATTTTGTTTTAATAGGGGATTTTCAATCAGTTTCAATGTAGCAGCGAGAAGGTGCTGCCGTCCGATGCCCTTCGTAGTGCGCTTGCCAAAACGTTTCAAGATGAACAGCGTTTCCAGCTTGGTATCATGGATGATGCAGCAGAATGCTTTGTAAGTAGGAGTAGTATGTTGAGTTATTGCCTTAAGGCAAAGGTTCAATTTCTATTTAGGCCAAGTGGATGAGAATTCTAACCACACTCATCCAGAGAATTGCATATGGACAACTGCCCTTCAGTCTATAACTCCACAGCAGAGCCTACATTTTGGACCCCCTGCTGCAGCAATTTTTTTTTGCCGAAGAGATGTCACAGAGGCGCCCCCTCTACTCCTTTTGAAGTTGTTACATCTGTACTGTAGCAGACCTTCAGCATTGCCTTCTGCAAGTACTTTCTAACAGTACATTTCAAATAACACGGCTTATATAGTAGCAATGAATCCAAGTACAGTTACAGTGATTGCATTAACATTACATGTACATTTAGGGACAGTAAAGTCTCTTGAACATCTTCTTTCTATTACATTTATGCTTAGAGTTGATGTCTGGTGATTGCACCGTTTTATTATAGGTCAGATGCCTTAGAAAAGGCCATGGCTCACATCTTCAGATATATTCTAAAGCCTCTCCTACTTCTCATATTCAGAAGGAATGCAAAGTGGGGGGAAAGGCAGGGTGTGTTTTGTAACAGCATGACATTTTTGAACAATAGACATGTGTTTATTAAAGTATCTAAATATACAGGATGTGGGATGGTGATATTTTATNAAATCTTCCCTCCCTATTTTTACTTTAACAGAGGGGACAGTAAGAAAAGGGCACAATGGCACAGAGGACAGAGGGGTATAATAAAGGGAACAGGTGGAGAGAGGGTTACAAAACACAACAAATGTATTTAAACAACCAATACACGTATGAGAAGTGTAAACATGATATAAATATTTTTTTTGTGCTTCGTTAATTGAGACATCGGCCTAAATTTANTAAGCAGGGAGATTGTGGTGAGATGGGGATGTTGCCTATANAGATGGGGATGCAGCCCNAGTCTAATAACAGTGTAACAGTAACACTGGTCAGTATCTGTGTGCAAAATGCAACAATAAAGTATTCTCNCTGCATGCANACACTGACATTCATTTTACCTCCCCTGCAATTCANCATGGTTTTGCCTACTCTTAAAAATCTTTTGATTGGAACAATTTATCTATTANTGTATGGCCATCTTTAGTCAGGATTGTCGACCTAAGATGAATCTTTAATGTAAAATGTAAAGTCTGTATTTTGATTAATGTATNAAGGATGTCTCTGCTTAATGTAATAAATTGCGTAGTTAAAAGACTCAGACATCACCCCAGTGTATTGTATTCCTCACTGCTTTGCCCTTGTTCTGTTTTTATAACTACTGTAGTTCCGGAACAAAACAAGGTCATATCACAGGTAGTCATTTGACTGGCCCACTAAATGTGCTGGTACTCCCAAGTCATATTTAAGTAATGTTGTTCTAACTAATTGGTACTGGGGCGTCATATTTTTATCNCATGACCTGTTTGCGTAACAGTTGTTTACATGCTCCACAAGTGTGAAACCATTTTGTGACATTCTTCACATGAAGGGATCACAACTCCATACATATTCCTGTATATGGCATTGAAAGAGCTTTTCTAGCCCATTTTTGGGGTTCTCTGAAATATGTTTTTCATAGATTTATGCTGTTATTTCAAAATGTATGTTACTCACTCTAGCAAAATACATAAACAGTCTGTTTCAGGGCTCTTGTCGCACTGGCTACGTGCCTGTACATTTAGAACCGCNATGTTTCGTGATGTTTTGTACATTAAAATTGGATGCAAATTTTGTGTATATGTCACAGATGCTTTAAATTACATTTATGATGTTGACTCAATGATTGTTATAATCGCTTTTAACAAGACTTCCTTGTTACTGGATCAAATATATATCTTTATACTTGGGTCATAATATGACATAAATGGCATAAGAGACATAAGAATCCATAAAATTAGTTATACAGATGCATCAGGCCAAAATAAAATAATAATGTGTAATAAATTAATCCAAATTAATGTAAAATTCTCTGATATAAAGAGCAAACTTTTATTCCCAGTATATTATCTTATGGTTATCGCCAGGTCAATCAATGTGATTATTCATGACTGGTTGAACAAACCAAACCACGTCATGGTAAGATGTCCCAAATATTTGTCTTTTGCCAGCAAAGTATACAAATTCTTATTGTTTGCTATATGATGGTTAAATAGTATTAACTGACATCACATGATCTGAAACAAATCTTCTTGGCTTTATTTCTAAGGTGCTTGGTACTAATCGGTCATTGTCCATTTGCTGAAATTGTCACTAATANTGTTTTACTCTATTCATTTCAGGAAAATCTTTTAATCCGCCTCCACATTCACATCGCAGATGAATCCAAAGAAGATATCTGCACTGCCCAGCATTGTATTTCACACCAGAAGTTTGCAATGACTTTGTTTGAACAGGTATGTCCTCCTTGATGATGTACAGTGTAAGGGTCAGTAAAGTAACATTAGTTTGCTGTATACTAATTTTAACACTCAACACTAGTGACAACAGATTGGAATTTTCGAATGCTGCTTTAGCAAGGCAGATGTGGATTCAGAATTCCATCCAGGCATTACTGATATAATTACTCCATGTGTTATTGAAATGAATGTGGCCTCTCATGTTTACGCCCTNCATTGCGTCATGACCTATGATCACCCCCCTTGTATTTACCACATGTTATGGCTAAAATGAACGCGGTCTCCCTTCCCACACCCTGTAATGTATCATGACCCAGGACCAATAGTCTGGTGGGATTGGCTTCTTTATTTAGCATACGCCTACTCACATGTCACAAGTTCTGAGTAAGTACTTATTTTCCTTACTCGCATCGAATCGCGAGTCAAAAGGACAATGTGGTAATGTTGGAGGTAGTGCGGCGCAGAGTTTCTGACATTGCTTATTATATACTCATCTTTGACCCTTTTTTTACACTTATGATACTGTCATTATTCTCCACCTATTCTCACTATTCATGTGTAGAGGGCGACAAATACTAGTCCAGGTATGGGTAAACCATGGCCATGGGCTTTTTAGTTGTTAACTAGGTCTCNGTCTGGTTCTCCCAAAGCCACCCACATGCACAAGAGGATAGGGAGTGACAATTACCTGACCAGGAATGGGTGAAGCATGGCCGTAAGGCAATTGGTCTTTTATCTGAGAAGTGGGGAAGGGACCCTAAGGCTTTAATTACCATTGCNTTACTGGTATATAGCTTTGATAACCATCTATTCCCATCAATAGATTTTAATGATTAATATTCACTTTTATCTTGGTTTAGAATAAACATTGGAAATTTAATTACATAAATGACCAATGACATGGTTCTTTGGAGTTGTGCTTGAATGTGAATGCTACAATTTGGAGCCAGTTAATCATGCAGTNTATATTTCTCATCCTTGGTGAACAAATAGGGCTAACATTTAATTTAAGAGGCACNGTATTACAATATATATAGATACAGCGATGGCAAAGGTATCCATTAATGTGGGTGGGTAGTGTTGGAGGGGGGGGGGGTGTTACCTGCACAGCAGTTTCAGTATTTAAAACACTCGCCTCTGTTCCTGATGGTCTCAGGTGGACTTCAGGTGACGTTTTGAAATCTGAACAAGCCTTCAGTGAACTCCAGTGCACATGCGCAGCTTCTGCTTGTTCAGACTTCGAAGCTGCATCTGAGTTATAAAGGGTTTGTTATTTGCACCATCCCTACATTGCACTTCAAGGTATGGTCTGGCTATCATATCCTGGGCTCTGAGGTCTGAATCTCTTCCGATATTGTTTTACCATTTTCATTATTACAGGTATTAGTAAACTCATTTAATGAAATCAAAGGATAAATCTTTATCACGTGTAAGAGGCTTATATGGACCTTCCTTCTAAGTGTTGCTTTATTACAGTATGTAATAGCTCTTGATTGCTTAATGATGCTGATACATCACTGCTCATTTAGAAATAGTTCTTTATTATGGGGATTACATACCTTCATGTATTATGGGTCTTCATCCCTCATGTTAGATAATGAGTATAGCTAGTGATTGGTCCATTGCTTGAAAACCTTTCTTTCGCGTCTCTTGATTTATATCATCTGCGTTGTGTAAAGCTTGCGCTGTGCCTGTGTAAATTTAACATGATTTCATCTGCTTCTACAGTGTGTTTGTACCAGCTGTGGGGCCACATCAGACCCTCTGCCTTTTATTCAGATGGTACATTATATCTCCACCACTGCACTTTGGTAAGCTTGAACAATACTTGTAGTCTTGTTACTAGGATACTTGTCTATGAACTTGTCTTGCTTGTCCCTTTTATAGAAAGAGGTGTATATAGTCTGCTGAAAGTCTTACTTTAAGCAGCTCACTTTGAATGACTAGTATCAATGCTGCAGTTTCCTCAATTTCANGAGTTTAACAGCTGTCTTGGTTTGTTGTTTTGTTATTTTTATGTTGTTTTACTTCTTTGGTGAATACATATAGCAACCAGGCAATATGTATGCTGGAAAGAAGAGAAAAACCCACCCCTGATATGTTTGGGGAGTTGCTGCAGAAAGCTAGTACAATGGGAGACCTGAGGAACTGTCCAGTGAGTTACAAATAAGTTATCTGTCTTTCTAGTTTGTGACTTATGTACACCCATAACTGTGCACTAACAACATTGACCTTTCAGAGTAATTGTGGCGAGAAAATCAGAATCCGTCGAGTGTTAATGAATGCGCCACAAATCATCACCATTGGACTAGTATGGGACTCTGATCACTCCGATCTGGCTGAGGACGTTATTCACAGCCTTGGGACCTGCCTGAAACTTGGGGATGTGAGTTTAGCATTGTGCTATTCAATTATCACATGAAGTACACAATACAGGCTTTTTTTTTTGCTTTTGATACTTTTAGATTATAATACTGCCTCTGATTTATAATCTTATGGTTTGTGATATAATGTACTGTAGTGTCATAGTACCACAATCTCAAATTTTGATTTAATGATTTAAAATGCGTGGAAGTGATTGTGGTTGACCCACAGTATAGAGCTATATGATGGAAAGACAGACTGTCCTTTTTGCTGAAGCTTTGTTTCAGTCTTTGATAGAATTAGTAAGGGTTACAGTAGTGCTTTCATAATAATTACTGAGCACCGCTAGATGAAATGACAGGCATACATGAATATCCATTGTGTATAATATAAATGATATATGCTGACACCCTAGAGTAAAATAGAAGGATATAAATGCTATTTACAGGTAATGGTAAAAGATATGCTCTTTGTATTTTACGGGTTTCATAAATGCATTGCTTTATGTAAAGTACAATTGTTATATACTTAATGTTAAATATTGCAATCTCTGTTCAGTTATTTTATAGAGTTACAGATGATCGAGCAAAGCATTCTGAGCTTTATCTGGTTGGAATGATCTGTTACTATGGCAAGCATTATTCAACTTTCTTCTTTCAAACCAAAATACGCAAGTGGATGTATTTTGATGATGCTCATGTAAAAGAGGTAACATTAGAGCTTTTGCCTACATTTGATTTCAAAGGTTTTTATATAGTTTTAATAGTGAAAGGATATTAACTATATATTAAAACTTGTACCACCACATCTAGTCTTAACAATATTGCAATTATTGGGACACATCTGGGATTAAAATACCACATGAAAAAATGTTGTGACCAATACCCCGTTCACATCGCCAAATAAAGCCGTCGTTTTCAGCGAAAAAGACGGCCCTAGTGTAAAAGGCGCCGTTTGAAGGCAATGTGAACGTTGCCTTTTTCAAAACGACGCCTGAGGAGGTTTTTCACCGGCTCGCCGGCTTTCTTTTAGCAAGCTGAACGCGTCTGGAGCCGGCAGGCCGGCTCCAGCGCGTATGAGGGGAGGTGATTGGCCTAAAAAGACGTGATCATTACGATCACAGTCTTTTTAGGTGACCTCCCCTTCTCGCAGCACGCCGGCTTCACTGTAAAGCCGGCGTTTNGTGGAAGTCTTAACGCTTCCACGCCGGCTCTACACCGCCGATATGCCTGCGGCTTTTTAAAGCCCAGGCAATGTGAACGCGGTACAAGTGATGCCCCAACGATCTCATAATTGGCAATGGGTAGGATTAGGAGCTGCTGTACGGTACAGTTGTTTTACATGGACATATGCCAAGTAATAGTCCAGCAGCAATTGAACAGACTATGGAATCATCAGTATTAGAGATTGCACTTGGATTACATATGTGGTTAATCCAAAGGCCTCAGTTGCTGAAATAAAATAATGGCAACAGATTGAATTGATTTACTGGCACGTTTTATTTTTCTAGAAAAATTAATCAGATGTTTTGGTTGCAGATTGGTCCAAAATGGAAAGATGTAGTTACAAAGTGTATAAAAGGTCACTACCAGCCGTTGCTTCTTCTCTATGCTGACCCCAGGGGTACCCCAGTATCTGTTCCAGATGTCCTGTCACAGATGGACATTCGACAGTATAGCAGAACTTGCTATGACAGTGAAGACTCTGGTGAGTAAATGTACTGTTCTGAATACATTTTCTAATCTTTGTGTATAATTGTGACTATGCTTATATTTGTTGTTTCTTTTCTTTCATAAATATAGAACCTGTAAATGATTGTAATCTCCTGGCATATTGCTTTTTGATCTTGAAATGCTGTGCATGACAATTTCCTGTTAAAGTACTATGTAGACAGACTGGTTATTTCAATACATAATGCAAATGTTTTAAGTTTTAAAAAAAAATAAATGATGTGCAAAGATACAAGTGTTTTGCAATACATTTTGTTTTGTTCATCAGGCAGGGAACCCTCTATATCCAGTGACACCAGGACAGACTCTTCCACAGATAGCTATCACTACAAACATTCACACCATGAATCTGTGGTCAGCCATTTCTCCTCTGACTCCCAAGGCACCGTCATCTACAACCTGGAGAATGATGCAGCCTCACAGAGCAGTAGAGATACAGGTATGTGTTTACCATTTGTACCATTTCCTTCACCATTTGTACATAAGATTGCAACATGATGCTAAGAACGTGTATTTATAGAACCACTTTTACCATTTGCTTATATTTCTTGGTGTACAATAAGCATATTATTGCAGTACATGGAATCCAATTTACAATTTTTTATCTTGCCAATTGCAGCTTGACTTGTAGGTCTAAGATTTTATCCTGTTACAGTGGAGTAATGGAATGTGGTACTTTTACAAGTTTCCATCACATAGGAATCTNTATAGAGCTATTATGTTCCTGTTCAGGTGTCTTCCTTGTGCACTCTCTTACGGTGTACTGTTTTGTGTACAGGACATTTGACAGATAGTGAGTGTAGTCAGCGACACTTTTCAAGGAAAGGACCCTTAACTGATCGGAAGCGGAGTTCCAGTCGCCCACGGAAAAAAGGAGACGAATCCCAATCTTCAGGTTATCATAGTGAAGGTGTGACCCGTTGAGTGCTTGTAACTGATATCACCTTTATTTTGTGTCATTGAGTTGTTTTATTTTGCAGTACTTTCTGTATAGCTTTTTTGGCTTATTGTTTTAGGGGAAACGTTAAAGGAGAAGCAAGCGCCAAGATCAGGTCTGAAGCTGTCCAGCAGTTCCAGTAGGTTGAGGGACTTTAAAGCAACTGTTAGCAATATGATTCACAACAGGCCATCACAAGCATCACAAACAACACAAAGTTTACATCATGTCGGAAGCGCTGTAGATCAGACTGAAATCAAGCCTCCTGCTAGCTTAGCAGTACGACCAAGGGACTGGGATATGGAGAACAACGGCCTCGAGGCAAAATCAGGGTTTTCCAATAGGTATAGGCCTACTTGGCGACCAACACGTGAGCCATTAAATGTTGATAGTGTCTTCAGAACAGAAAAGNGGAAAAACACAGGATACAGCCCACTTAGTCCATTCTCAGAAGATGCTGGTAAGTTGATTGAGCTTGTGTTGTTGTTGTTTCTTGTTTATTTTTTAAAACTTTCAATCCTGTATGGAACATCCAGCAAAGATTACTGCTGTAACAGAACAAAGATCCAAGTCCTGTTCCTCTGGTGGTGGGCTGGCATGTTGTGATACACTGACATGTTGGGCAGGGCTGAGTTTTTTTTGTATATTTAAATTACAAGGTCTGTTTGTGGCAGAAATCAGTATATGCAATCCCATACATGTACAGGGAAATAATCCTACCCGGGCAGAGCCCTGTAATTCAGATATAGCATCCACTGTGCCAATGTATTTCTTCTTTCATTGACGTTTTAAATACATATCCCAGTGCTATTATCATAAAATAATCAATATAGGTATTGGCACTCTCTTTTAATATCAACATGGGATTAATAACTTACAATATCAATATGAGATTAATAACCAATGTCTATCATATTGAATGATCTTACCTTGTATTATTGAATCCTTTCATTGATCTGTTCTTTTATAAATTATCCCAGTATAACTAAGACAAACTCCTCCTGATTATGGGATTGCTTTGTCTCATAAACCTGTTTTATTATTCTTATCTACAACAGTTTTTTTTTTNTATATCAATTTGAGGCATAACGTGTCCTGTTACCTTTCAGATAATATCTTTAAACAAATGNTTTTTTTCCAGGATCAGCATGGTGGTGTATTTATCTAATTGAAAACTGTAACTCTCCATTCACTTCTGTTATTTTCTGTTTCCATACCTCCACTTCTATATTTCCACTGTACAGGATCAAATACTAAAAGCATCTGTTTTGTAACAGAACATTATATGTGTGAATAGTAGTATGAATAATAATAATTTATCTCTACAGAAAATCTATGTTATTGTTAAAATGTATGCATGAATTAAAGCTTGGGTGAATTTATAGTCTGCTGTACTATAGTCTACACTTGCTATAACAGAGATCTTATCTCTCTACCTATCAGGTGTTGTATTTATGTGTTAGCAGGGCACTTTGTGTTTACAAATTATATTTGTATATTATTAGCTTTAGATTTGGGTTTGCAAGTATGTGCACACTGATCTGCTGGAATGTCTTTACCCCTTGACTTGTTTTGAAAAATTAAATAGAATGATGATTTCTAGATATTTGTTTTTCTTCCTTTATTTGAAAGCAAAGGAACTCTCTGTTGGTGAGCTGCGAGAGAATGCCATCCCTGATACAAAGGAAAAACATCCGTGTGTGAAATACAGGAGCTGGGGAGTGGGCCGAGGGGCTCCTCACATTGTGGATCACCAGCAGCCTCGTCTTATCCAGAGGATGGAGTCTGGCTATGAAAGCAGTGAACGGAATAGCAATAGTCCAATAAGCATGGACTTGCCTTTAACAGAAAACTGTAGCGCTTTTCGGTAATTAAAGTTAAACTCCTTGTAAAGTGTTTTATTGGTGTTTGGTCACGTTTTGTATTTCATTATTACTTTGTATAAGTAGAACCAATTCAAAATAAAATGAAACAGACAACAGAAAATCTGGTGTATAGTTGGTTGCCCATGGTTATATAAATGCAAATCTTTCTTGCTGTGTAAAACACATGCCAAATAAGTGTCACAAGATCCACTTCTACAGCCTGCCAATAGATTGGCTGTCTGTAGCCACTTGTGGACGACTTAACAATCAAACAGATTGATAAGTTATATTTGAAGCAACAGCTTTGGTATTTGTTTTGGAGATGTAAATATATTGCCTTTATATATTATGGGGCTGATTCAATTTGGCTTTGCGCCTTATTGTCCCCCTTATGCAAACAACGAAAGGGAGAAAAACTTGCGGCTCATTGAGCCGTGTATAAAAAGACGCAAAGATTCAGTCCCATATTAGACGGGAAAATGCGCATGTGTTTTTCCGTCTTCACACTGGATGAACTTGAATCGGCCCCTATGTATGCTTTTGTGAAACATAAAGGTTTTGCTACATAATTATTTTTTCTATTTTATAAAGGGAATATCACTCAAGGAAAAGTCCCGGTACAGCTCCGGCTCCTACCTGGCGAAACATCCCAAAGTCTCAGAGCAGCAGTGCATTAGACATGGCGGATTCAGCATCCAGCGTTTGGGTGAAGGTCCATCCATCGCATGTTGGTAAGCTTCAAACACTTATTCCATGTTGTTTTGGGGTTTTTTTTGTTTAAATGTTTGTTATGGTTACAGATATATCACACAAATAAACACACATATTCACACAAACTCTTTGCACATCTAAATCGTTTGGGGAATGTTAAACACACGTTTTAGACATCAGTCATCAAGATTTCTAAATAAAAAGACTGTGACTGTCCTGTCACTATGTTCTATTATAATTAGCAGCAGTAGCAACAGATGCATCCTTGCCTATGAAGAGTGAACTGGACGAGCTTCAAGAGGAAGTGGCAAGGCGGGCCCGGGAACAGGAATTGCGCTGGAAACGTGAAAAAGAAATTGAGGTTGCTATGGGGTTTAACCCACGGCCACGACGGTTTTTGGATTTGGATGAGTTACAGAACCAGGGTAAATTGAATGGTGTTTTTTTTTCTTTTTCTCCTGTTTTCTTTCATGCCCCCACATTGGGGAATTACTGGCCAGGAACACAGATATAAATGTTGTTTCTCTACTCTGCCAATATTGTTGACTTCAACAATTTTTTTTTTTTATATCTTTTTTTCTTTTTAGTGGGTGCTTTCAGTCATCTGTGCTGTTGGCAAAATAAAACTTCTATTCTGTCATCTGAGAATCGAATTATTTAGCTGATTCTTACTTATTTTACAAGATTATGTTACATGAGTTTGACAAGAAGATCCAATTGCAGAAGGTAGCANAGGCAAACACAGGGAGGTTTTCTGGTTGCTGGTTAATGTTGCTGTATTATATGCGGGATAAATTATATTAGGAGCTGGCACGTTGTATAACGTAAATTAGAGGTCTGAGATGGCATTCTACAATATGTGTGGCATATCAAGATTTAGGCGTGACACGCAATATACATTATATAGTCCCATTCCCGGACTGACACTCTCTCTCTCTCTCTCTCTCTCATAGATATATATATATATCTATCTATCTCAGTATTGTATGTTCCTTCACAGTATGTGCGTCTAAAATACCAAAAAAAAAGAATAAAAGCCCTGTATATACTGTTTGTATATAGTAGTTTTTGTCTCTGGAATGGGTATGATTGAGAAAACATCATATTTAAATACTGTTATGTCTTTCAGCATTGTACATTTAGCTTCATAGTTTAACACATATAAAAGCTACTTTTGTTGAGTAATTTATTATTATTATTTTATTATTATTATTTTATTATTTGGCAAGCTGTGGAATACAAAATACTAAATATGTTTATGAATCAGTCACTTACATTTTCAGCAGGACAGCTGAATTCATTAAATAAGTATTAAGTGCCGGGAAGCCCTTAACTTAGATGTCCAGGATATGTTATGAAACTGTGGGACATGACCAGGGATTTTTTAGTCATATTTAGTCTCTAAGCAAGTTTTGCACCAGTTAACACCTGAAAGGTTTGTTGACGTTATTGGAAAGGTGGTTTATTCATTGCAGCTGGCAAAATGCCACCCTCAGAGGTAGTAACATCAAAAGATTTTGGAACGGGTTTTTTTTTTTTTTTTTTGGCCATCGTAACTATAACGAAGCTAATGGAAGGCGCATCAGAAGCAATTAAGAAATGAACAATTATGTGTGACTATTACAGGGCGGAGTGACAGCTTCGAGCGATCCGTGCAGGAGGCAGATTCCGTCTTTGAGCAGTCACTGAGGATGGAGCAGAAGGGAGATTACTCCACAGCTTTGACACTATGTAATGAAGCAATTTGTAAGTAAACCATAACCAATGCGTAACTCTGCTTTCAATATGTATTGTTTAACATGGCATGCTTTACATTTTGTGTCTCAGCTATTGGCTGTAGAAGGTGACCCGTGTCTCTCTTTCAGCAGCTCCTTGCAAATTGCTGAAAACTAAACTAAAATAATTTGTTGCTTTTGTTATTTGTTTCTTTACGTAGCTTGGCTGTGTTTCTTTAAAAACAAAAAAACAACAAAAAAGGCTTTGCAGTGTGGAAACGGCGCTTTTGCTTCCAATTATTTTTCACGTGACATCTGTGACAAATCGTTCTTTCATCTGTCTGCTGCTCAGATCAGAATAGACCTTTCTACTTTTCCTCTAAGTTAATGCTCTCCTAGTGGACTACAATTACCAGAGTACCACTGGACCCACAAAAGCTACAACTTCCCTTAAGATATATTACATTCTAAACATCTGTAGGCTTTTCTATAAAATCTCCACACAGAAGGAAAGAGTTCTTGAAGTCATTGGAGTAACAATGCCATTGCTTCTGTGAGTTGCGCTATTGCTGTTTCTACTTTCAAGGAAGTCCTTCATTTGATTCCGTACATTCATTTACATATAGTAACTTTGAGTTGATATGCTTCTGGCCACCATTTGCTAGACCTGTATTCATTATGTACGTTAGTTGTCACAAAGGGCTATGTACAATTGAAAGACAGAAATTATGATTAACAGTCTATAAAAATGACAGTGTTTTGCAATTGTTGAATAGGTCAGTGATATTTGAATCAAATTCTAGTATAAATACGGGTGAAGTATGAGGTAGAGGGACACAACACTTAAGAAAAGCCCATGGCTTCCTCCCCTGGTATGTTCTTTGTACCAATAATTTATTATTGATTCCATGTCATGGAGTATTAGCCATTAGAAGAAGCCATTTAGCCTAAAATAAAATTTGACTGGCATGGTACCTGGTCAGTGGCCAGCTCTATTCATTGAAGTTAAAATCTCACATGTGTTATTGCCCCCACACCTCAATAGACTTTCTATTATGGTAGCTTTTGCTTACCTGTTGCATGTATTTTCCTCCTTCCTCCTTATTGTGCTATGTTAAATGCAGTATGTTTTGGCAGATTTAACACACCAACATATATGCATAGTGTGTTATGCTAGTTAAGCAAGACTCTGAATTCCTTTCTACATACCTTCCAACAGGAGTTATTAAAGCATGTGTCAATTATGCAAATATATATATTTATATAAATTGTCTTAATGAAGCAGATTAGCTCAAAGGAACAACTCNTTTGGGAGATATGTAATTATCAATAAGCCTGTTTCTGCTGCCAGTATGTTTCATATATCTGTTCTCTTGGATCAATTAACATGTTCCGGATACATTGCTTACGTAAATGTTCATTTTTGATGACTTAAAAAATAAGACTTTACTTTTTGTTTGTTTTGGGTTTTTCCTTTTTGTATTGCATGTTTCCATGTTATGCTGTTTTCTGCATCCTATTTTATTATTTTGGTTTGTGTGCGTGCATTTGTTTCTGCTATGTTTTCTTTTGCATTTTAGCTAAATTCAGACTTGCCATGCATGATGCCAGATCTAGTACACACTGCAGAGCCCTAGCAGATAAGAAGTTGCAAACGTGTTTACGAAAAGCACGGAGCCTCCAGGACCGCATGCCGCTGCCGACAATACATCAAGCGCTGCCACCAGCTTACCCCTCTCCACAGGGGGAAGCTATAAACCAATCTACAAGGTAGCTGCAATGAAACTTCCTTAACTAGGAATAAACTAGTGAACTGTTGCTCTTGACGTGATTTAGAATGCATTTAAGGGAAAACTATACCTAAAATAAAGTCTGAGCGTATTTTGATCAACATGGAGTCATGCATAAGTGTGCCGCAAGCACAGAAATGCCAGCTTTGCCTCCTGTCCATGTGTNTTCTCAAATGATGTTCATTCCCGTTGACCCCACTTTCCAATGTTGCACCACCAACCTTGTAGGAAAAACTGCTTTTCAAAAGATTGTGTGAATAATGATATGCTTTTTCTAAAACTGCTTGTAGATGNCTGCTTGTCACCCCATTTCCTCTATGCATCTGTGACAGACTGACATNTGATCACCTTTTTCTTTGACACCCTGCTGATCAATATACATCCAGAACTTTTTATTTTAATGTGTTATAGTCTTCCTTTAAGTGGAACATATCATCTGGTGATATGAGTTAGAACTGTGAATGTTAACTATTCCTCTTTGTAGCACTATTAGTTTTCTTTACAGGATTAGTGAAAAAATGGAACTATCAAGAAATGGACCATTTATTTTTAAAGGAGACCTTTAACCTTCCAAGCTAATACCATGGAGACATTCCTCTGCACTAATGTCCTTGCTGCTTGGTTGTATTAACTTTACTTGCATTTTGTTGATCTTAACGCTTTTCTTTCCCTTTTGTGATGTTCTGTCCTGTTGTATTTGGAAATTTGCATGAAAAACTGGAGTTTTGAAACTAATACATGTTAGGGGTTTTTCTTTGTTTTTTTCCCTTCTCTTTTTTCAGCACAGCTCTGGTCTTAGTTTTGTTCTGTGGAGAAAGACCTCTAAACTGTGTAGTTTCTTTACAGGTAGACATCCATTCCCTTTTAATAATAAAATTCCATATCCTGTCGCATATCATTGCAGTGACCAGGCTATCTCGGACAAAGTTCCAGTGAACCGGCCAGTAATGCCGGAGACAACCACAAAAGAGGACTTCGCATCCACTCCATTACCGCATCCGTTCGCTTCTAGCCATGAGTTGCTTCCATCGTCCGCTGAGTCTTCCAGCTTGTCAACTTCTGAGCATAGCCCATGTAGCCAACCATTTTCAAACAACTGTGTTCCCACAGGTCCTGATTCCCCAGAGAGTGCCTCTACTCCTATATACAGCACTGTTAATAAATCCATAAGAATCGAGGACCATAACCAAGACCTACAAAACAAAAGGTCAAAGGGTGATAGGAATAGTGGTGGAAGTCCAGATACCAGTATGGTGGTTGAAGAACACCAAGTCAAAGATGGTCACCTAACGCTACGGAAGATGAAACTCAATGGCATTAAATCTGGTTCTTTACCATCGTTATTGTTTCCCTGGGCACGTCGAACACAAGCTCCATCTCCAGACAGAAGCAACCCACCTAGCCATTGTAACAAATCTGTTAGCACTGAAACTCATACAAGTGAAGATCAGGTTGGTTCTTTTCTTGCCACACCAATCTCTCCAAGTGATGGAAACAGTTTTAACATTCAACAAGGAAATGTGTCCTCCAGAACATCTAGTGAGGCACCATTATTAGAAAAACAATGTGAGGTAAATGAGACTAGCAAAAGTGAGGCACCAAAAAGTAAAGGGTTGGTGCGCTCTCTGGCACAGCAGTTCCAAAGGCTGCAGGGGGGCTCACCAAAGAGAAGCAGTTTTGGTGTGAATTTTACTGGCATTGATAGTCCTGAGCAGAAGTCTTCACCAATAGTGCCGATACAGAATTCATTGAATCTCTTGAATACAGAGTCGAGTCCACAGCCTCTTGTCATTCAAGAGAATAAATCAATTAGCACAGATCAAACAAGTACTACACCAGATTCTGAGGATGGGTCATATAATACTAATGGATCTACTGTACCCAGTTACAGCCAAAATATGGCGTCCATTAAGGAGGCGTTGCCAACAGGTGTAGCTGACAATGTGAATTGTGGAAAATGTTACTACAAAACAGAGAAGAAAGTGAAATTTGGAAGCACTGTTCATTTGCCTGCTTCTGCACCCACAACTCAGTGGGTTGATAGTGTCAGCAGATACTATAATGCCAGTGTTGATAGCACGAATATGGAACACCATGCTCGTCCAAATTTCTCCCCCGGTCGAAAACCTGTAAGGTATGGCTTATCTAAGAGCTCCCTTGATCTTCGTCATGAGTGGAAGCAGGATTCAGAACAAGACATTTCTGAATTTGATGCCTTGTATAACACAAGTTTACAGACTTGTCCAGTCAACAGGAATGTGCAGTGGAGACCTGAGAATACCAGACAGACATTTGGAAAACCAGGTGAGGACTTATAATCATCTACTAAATATACAAAGTAGGGTTCACGTGATGCACCAAGACAGAGCATGTGTAGGACCAACCACTGTTCAGCTCCTAATTTAACATTGTAAGGCATCCACNCACCAAATTTCCTGCACAGTGGATTTTGGGGATTACTGTTGGGCTTTTTTCCATCNTGTTTTGTTTATTTACCTTTTTGATGTGTTTTTTAGATGTTTGTTGTAAAGGATTTTTTTTTTCTAAAAGTCTTTTTCTCATCAATTTGATAGTTTTGGACAACACATCTGCAAGGAAGATGCAGCATGCTGCTGGCCGGGGTCTGTCAAGGACTCCAACAGCTGAAATAGAGCGCAGTCTCTGTGGAACTATGCATTCNCCTGTGTCCAAGGTAATGTGGGTGTGGTAACTGGGTGGGAGAAGGTAAGTCTGTTGGTATTTATTGGATTTACTCTCTATGTATACTATTATCCGTTTTTAGGGTTAATGGAGCTTAAAGTTTTAAGATTAGCTGAGATTGATGTGCTATAATGTTTTCTAAATCGTTATCCAGGAAACTGACTGGACATTGTTTCTTTCTTCAATTGCAAAATTTGGTCAGCATTTGAAAACTGAACAAAATAATTACATACAAACAAAATCCCATCCCCTTCGCCTTGCNATGTCTTTACTAGGTTACCTTCTAACATCACATACTGACTTATTACCAATAAAAGTAAGCTAGTGACGTTAATATTAGTATATAATCCAATCTGGCTGTCTTGGCTAGTGTCTTTTTTCTGGGTGTTGATCGTAGTTCAACAGGTAAGGATGAGGGCCAGGATTATTTCAGAATACACCAGCATAATCGTTTATAATTAGCTGGTTACTCATGAAAATCATTTCCCATAATGCTTAGCATTATAATATAGCTGACTATTTGTTAAATGTACATTTACTCCTAATAAAGAATACTCTGCACTTCGAAACATGGAATCATTGCTTTTTTGTATATGGAATGCACATGCTTATTCATTTCATATTCTCTCTTCTGTCCTATAACATCAAAGATGAAACTGGTTTGCTTACGCTTTGCATTTGGAATGCTCTCTCCATGATGGGCTGCTTTTGCTACTGGGAAATTTGGCACATTAATATCAAATGGTTCAAAAAGATCAACTTATGATTTTAACTAACAAACCTGCCTTCACCTCACTGGCAGGAATCCTAGTTTCTGCTCTTTTTAAATATGAAGGGTTTGTGTTAAAATATTAAGTAGGGATCTTTTTTTTTTTTTAAAGCTTTTGTTGATATATTAACAGAAAAAAGGCCAAGATATATGTATAATATTTTGACACGGCCAAGTTACCCTCTAGCAGATCTAACCTGAGACATCTTAACATGTTGGAAATTGTTCATGCTCTTAAAGATCAGTGGCCCAACTTATGCACTAAAAGGCTCATAAAGTAGTGGCAGATGTAACTGGTGCTTTACTTTGCAAGCATTATTGCCACTTGCCAAACTCTCTGTGCGCCTGCAGGTCTATGGCAGGGACCAAAGCAGGGAGCCCGAGGACGACGAGCTGTACAGTGCAGAGAATTTCCGGAGGCTGGCACGGAGTCTCAGTGGAACAGTCATCTCTAGCAGGGAAGAGACACTGGTCTCTTCTCATAGCTTTGTAAGTAGCAACCACTTCACTTAAATGTTGGTCAACATGAGAGCTAATGGACAAAACAACATTTAGCTGCACTTGGTTGAAAAAGTNATCCCAATCTTTGCATAAACAACTTCCAATGTAAAATTTCATGCTATTTAAGACTGGATGATTCTAAGGGGACTACTAACTGCTTTGCTCATGCTGCTGCTTATGGTGTTGTGTATTACAAAGTGTATACTTCATCCTGTCACTCTTCATTTCACTGTTTACTGCAACGTAAGGCATGCACTTTGAGTGACTATTGCCCTTTTTATTATTTACTAGTACATTTCCTATATTATAAAATTTGTGAAGCTAATAATTATAGGCAACTCTTGTGAGGAATCTGTATTTGATCCATTGGGGTTTTTTTTATTTTCTGTCAGCTGTGCATTTCATTTATTTAATCTGGATCCGATCTCTTTTCTCCTTTTGATGTTTAAAAAAATGTTTACCCTCTTGTCTGTGTTGTGCAATAGAGTATGAATTGAATTGAGACTTGCATACTAGTGACTTACGAGCGTAGTGTTACAAGTAGGTAAAACCATGGTGAATTGCAGGGGAGGTAAAATGAGTGTCAGTGTTTGCATGCAGTGAGAATACTTTATTGTTGCATTTTGCACACAGATACTGACCAGCGTTACTGTTACACTGTTATAAGAAAAATCATCTCTCACCTCTAATACTGTATGCAAATAATGAATTGCAGGGGAGGTAAATTTCAACATGGTTTTGTCCACTTGTAACTTTGCACTCACAAGTTCGTAAGTCTGGATCCAGTCCCATTTGTGTAATATTTGTTGAGCTACATTATCCTTTGTTATTATACAAGTATTTGCTTTCTATGACAATATTTTGTCCTGCTTCACTTTGACCATCTTGTTTATGGGTGTATTTTTTTTTTTCTGTTTCATTTTGTTAAAAGGAGGCATCCAATGAGAGGAAACCGCTTGTGGACAGCAGTCATCGCTCTCACAGCTCCTCCTCCCACCCCTATACCCACAATCCTTCTGTCTTATCCTATGAACCCCAGCACTACCCATCCCAGATGCAGCACCCATCTCATGAGGTACTGGCGCCCAGCATGGTGGGTGAGGCACACAGGCCACCAGGTAATTGCACACAACCTTCCTGCATGCTTTTATTTTCTCCACTTGTAAATATCTGCCTATAGAGTATTGTGTTTATAATTTGCTTTACCCATTATGTCCATCTTGTTCTGGTCTTTGTTTTTTTTGTCTTGTTTTAAATGTTGCTAGTTTGTTTTCCTATATTGTGCTGAATGTGTGTAAAATGCCTGGCATAACACTTGTATGCCCCACATTTTGACTATAAGTAGGTTTACAACCATCTATGTAGACACCATGAGTTGGCAGCATGTGGGTGGGGCAGAGGGTGTGATTTATGCAAATAATGTCCAATGCCCCGTCCTCTGAGCGTCAAAAACCCATGTATNTGCTATAAATGAGCAGGTGTGATATAATCAAATCCCACCCATTCATAGTAGCGATCGGGGCTGGAAGCTGAGATTTACTTGAGATCACCTCCTCAGCCATGGTCCTTGGAGTTTCTAGAAGTAACCTAACAGTTCTTAATTTGTTAATTGGTATCAGAAGAAGGCAAGATAAATTATATTANTCTTCATAGTTGTCAATGTTAAAAACTTAAAAGAAGACTGATCTGTGATCTGTTTAGTCTTACTAAAAAGGTACTAAAGAGTATTTTAATTAACATAGATAATATTTTATTTTTGTTTACTTTAGGAGACACGAACATCAAGAAGTTTTTGGCTTTGCCTGACAGGAGTGAAACTGTCCGAGGTAACGAAGCCTCGGAAATGGCAGTGAGCTATGCAACTCTCCCACGGGCACCGAAGATCCATTCTAACGTATACCCGACAACATTACAAAGGTCTTCAGGGGACACGTGGCAACCACCAGGCGCTACAGAGCAAAGCGTGATGAGCTGCCACCAGTGGTCAGGTCGCACTGTGCAGACAAATGGACCTGACCAAAACCTGGCAAATTCTAGCTACTTGGGCTCACCTGTCAGAAGACCTCCAAATGGCCTCTATCAGCAGACATCAGATTATAGAGGGTATGAGTCCTCCACAGTGAATCGCAGGCCACCACCACCAGCTCCAGAGTACTGCACCTTAAGAATGCCACGTAGCTCTTCTATGGGTAAAGGAGACCCATGGGGAAATTGTTTTGCTCCACAGCTTAGGATTCAGGGTCCAAAGAGAGTAGATATGCCACCTGAAGATGACTGGAGACAAAATAATTTTGCCCCTCAAATGGGTGTCTGGAGACAACATCCACCATACTCACCACATCGAACATTTTCATCTGCCGCTGACGTCTATGGTACAGTAAGCTGGAGAGGTTCCTCTGGCATGCCTAGAAATGGGAGGTAAATGCATTTGCAATGCCACCCAGCAATTTGCATCTCACACCTATTGATCTGAGCCTTGTAGCACAAAGGATATATGTTTGTAGTGATCGCCAGTCTTGTCTTAACACCTTTAAGCCTGTGGAAAGTCCCTTTGTGCTAGATTTGTGAGCAAGATTTTGAATCCAATGTATTACTTTTAGATTGCCCGGATGGTACAGGAATGCTTCTCATTAGATGAACCTCAGAGCTAGCAGATAATATTCCAGGAGTGTATACGTAACAGGCTTGCCACTCCTTCAGGTGTTTGAGTTTCTGACAAATCATCCTTCCTCTTAAGACACCGCAAGAACAATTCAAGATTTTCTACCTTGTCAGTATGGTGCTCATCCAGCAATAATCTGCTTCAAGTAGAAAGTTAACGTGTACAGAGTGTTTATCCAATACTCTATAAATGAGAAATCAAGTACATAGAACACTAGGTTTGTTTTTGTAAACCATTGCCTTTCCTCTTTACGACCTTGCTTCAGTTAGCAATAGTTCTATATTGCAGTGGTGATATTTAGAGTAAAATATTCATTTTTTGCGGTTATATTTAGATTCCCTTTTGGTGTCTATGCGACCAAAGGAGAGTAAGTGTTTCCATTATCCATGCACTGCAATCTTACAGGGTGTACAGTATATACGTCCTCATTATGACTTTTAATAGCTCTTGCCGCCAGGAAAGACCTGGAAGCCGACTGGCAGCAAGGGANCTAACCTTAAACGGACCATGCACACATGGCACTCCATAAGGCGTCTCAGAGTGCAGGAAAAGTACTAAAAGTGTTAGTTGCAAAACAAACTCCGCATTAACCGCGCAGATAGTTAAGCACAAATCTTGACTACTGTAAGGGGGGTGGAAGAGGAGGGGTGGCAATGCCACGGTTGTTTTAAGAAAGGCCTGTGCGCCCCTTTATTCTTCCCTCCAGTAATTGTAGCAAGCTCATAACAGATGACTGTTATCACTGCATGCTTAAAACCCACTGATGTTAACAGCTAGAGTAAAAATTTAATATTTTAGTGTCAAAACATTTGCTTTTGTAAGTATTTTTCAAATAAATATATAAAATAGTTCTATTAAAATGCATCTGCACTGTTTTTTATTGTTTCTATAGCTTGGGAAATATATAAAGTATTTGTGTGTTTATTTGTTTTTTCCTCTGACAATATGGACCCTGGAATATATTAAATGATTTATTATTAAGACTAAAGAAATGGCTACGTGTTTTTTGTTAGTTTTTTTTCTTTTTTACTATATGTGGCAGTGATTGATGTCTAAATGTTTTTCTCTTGTTTTGTTCTATGTATAAACACACACCAATAATTTCTATAATTAATTTTATTTAGGTTTATTGGATAGAGTTTACCAGGCACGCTGTGCAATTGGCACTATGTAACGCTGCTGTACACTTTGGCGGCATGGTTTTTGAATAGTGGATCTCCCAGCCCTTCTGTATGGAGATTTTTATGTATAAAGGTTAGTGCTGGACACACTTGCACTGCTATTTACTTCTACATAGATATTAGAAATCACTTTCCTTCCATCTACAATACTTAATCTGGTATTAAATATACACCTATAAACTTTCATCATGGTANAAAAAAAATCTTAATGTAGGAATACTATTCTCATGTTCAGTAAATACAATTAGGCGGAAGCATAAATATGATGTGGAGGGATCCAAAGGGTCTTCAACTTGAAATAAAATAAGTTATTGTTCATCCCTTTCTGTAGAAGTTATTTACTTTNAATCTAGTCTGTATGGCTAGCAGATCACGTCAATTGTTTTAGCAGATAATTATACAAAAACAGGCATTGATGTAGTCTAATGGATACAAGTTGTAAAAAATTTTTGATTGCCTGGTCAGAAAATCTGCTAGTCTTCCCAGCTTAAGTATTTGTAGGTCTTATTATATCAAGCAAGTAAACATGAATAAACCATTATTAATACAGTGACTACGATACCTTTTCAAAAATGTCAATATGGTAGGACAATAGTGACATCTGGTGGTGAAACATAGGAGGTAGTATTACATTTAACAGTCTGCTTTAATCTTTAAGTCTGTTGATTTATTTAACATTTAAATAAGAAAACAGGATTCTCTAAAATTGTGCTATTCTCACGTGTATATGNTGGACAAGTGCTTTTATAAAAAGAAAAAGGCCACATTCAAGAGTGAGATCACCCAGTTATAAATAGCCTCTTCTATATTACACGTCCCTAAAAAGGAAATGGCCAGTATCAGATCCCAGTGCTGGAACCATTTTGTTCAATGTTTTTCATGTCAAGGGGGTGTGCTATTTCAGTACCTGTAATAATGAAANTAAACGTAGGGAATAAGATACTGTTGTTTTAAGAGAAATTATGCATGTTTGTTATATAGCAACCAATGTGATTTGACCTAAGATATAAATATAATATAGGACATTTATGAGGAGCAGAGACTATTATCCACCACCCTGTATCCATGTGAGCTTCCTGTGACAGCAGTTTCTCTTCCAAAGTATATATGAGGAAAGCACTTATTGATTAAGAGCACACAAAAGGCTGGGACCAAACGTACGTACATTGAAACCATGTTGAATTNCAGGGGAGTTACATTTCATTAGTTGCAAAAAGTATTAGAGTTGAGACATGATGTTGCCTAGCCCAAGTCTAATAACAGNGTAACTGTAANNCTGCTCGGTATCTTTGTGAAATAAGCAGAAGCAAAGTATTTTCTCTGTATGCAATAACATTAATTTTAGCCCCCCCTTCCCTGCAATTTAACATGGATTTGCCCACTTGCTTATAAGTTCAATAGTAAGTAAGTAAGACTTAAATCACCTACCATTCACTATGTACTGGATCCAGGCTGGAATTGCGGTTGTAAAAGTGTGCAGATTCCCTTACGTATGATGGGGTGGAGACCTCTTCCATACCTCTACCTTAACCTATCGACATTGCTGTTGCTTGCAAGGGGGTGTGTAGATCAGGATAGTATATAAGGGAAGACTGCTTTTATAGCATTACTAACATACCCCCCCACCTCCAGTTTATTCTATCAGTATCTACATGCCTCTAGCCGCCCCTTCCTTTCCGGTTTCTAAAATAGGGAATTTTACAGATAAGGGCCTAAATTTACTAAGTAGGGATGTTGCCCATAGCAACCAATCAGACTCTCCGTTTAATTTTACATACTGGAAAATGTGATCTCAAATCTGATTTGGTTGCTATGGGCAACATCTCCACTTTTTAATCTCCCTGCTTAGTAAATTTAGGCCATAGAGTGGGCATGGTCTTTTTTTTTAGAAGGTATTTTCCTGCCCTATGGCACTTTACCTGTTGGACGGGAATAGCGTTGTCATAAATGTTAATGAACTGATGCCATTTATAACCTAAGCAGAGCTCTGACAGTTTTCTTGAGCTTACTCTTCAACATTTAAACAAGTATGGTTGCGGACTCCGGTACACCCGAGGAAGTGGTCTCCCTCTATACGAAGGAGCATCTTCATAGTATGACTTTCCAGTATCCACCTTATAGAATTTGACTATCCTAAGCTACCTTAAGAAGCATCTTNGGAAAACCCTGTTATTACTCAAGAACTTGTAGCTGTTAAATCCTCCTTGTTTAGACCTAGCAGTCCCCTCACAGTGACCCAAGCCTTTTCACTGTCTAATCCAAGTTGTTGCCTTTGTGCAGCCTAACCCTAATTGTGCCATCCTAACCCTAGAGCATATACCATACTCATATATGTTCTTTAGTTCTGGGGATTTTTCATTTTTCCCCCACGAATTTGATGTCAGCANGTAGATTGTGTTTAAGTAAGTGGCTGATGTAATATCTATAGATCCTTATAGATATATAGATGGGGAACAATGACGTCCTCTTCTTTTCTGACCACAGGCATATCTATCAACCTAAGGGCCTTTTCTGACTAATGTGAGGAAGATGGAAGATCATCTTATCTAGATCTAATAGCAGCATTCTAAGGAACTAAAGTGATTTCCTGGATAAGTGCTGATGCAATACATAATCAGTGCAGTTAATCATGAATTTTCAACTTATTTACTTTGCAATTTACTGGATTGATGGAACATTATTTTGANGGTCTATGCAGACTACCTCCCTCGTGTAACATAGATGAGAATCATACTTCTAGTCTGGATGGCTATCCTACACACATACAAAACATCAGCCGCCCACTTTTATAGGAGTCATAGGGGTATATTTACTAAGCGGCGAGATTGCAGGGGAATTGAAAAGTGGGGATGTTGCCCATAGCAACCAATCATTCGAGTTCATAATCTTCAGTATGTAAAATGAAACAGAGCTTGAATCTGATTGTTGNTATGGGCAACATCCCCACTTTCTACTCTTATTGCAATCTCACCTCTTAGTAAATANACCCCATAGGGTCANANATAATATTGTATAGATTTACTTTCATTAACAAAATGAAAATAATTTATTCTATATGAACAATACCAGAGGTTGTAACAGACAAATGGGTGATCAAATCATAGGATATTCCTCTTTCATAGGATATAAGAGATGCTCATTGTTTTCTTGGAAAGTGAACCTATGCTTAGGATTTTAAGTAATA
>JABWIB010004590.1:0-29900 GCA_016617825.1 Platyplectrum ornatum
TATATATATATATATATATATATATATATATATATATATATATATTATTGGTTGTGCCATTCTCAAACCCCGAATACCAAATTCTATTGACTGCAAAAAATTTTTTAGAATAACTTCTTTATAGCTCATTGAGCAGTGTATTAAAAAAAATTGTTTTTTTGTACCGTAATAGACTATTTCTTTTAAAATTAATTAAATAAAGTAAAAATAGCACAAAGATTGGTTCCAAAATACACTCACAAAACAAATGTTATTTAAAAAAATAAATAAATAAAAGTATATGAATATATCTTTTACCTACAATGGTGTACATATATTGGTTTAATAGTTTCAGTTCCGTGTTTGAGTTTTGGAAGCAATGAATACAGGTCCACACACAACATTAGGGCAGGTATTGGTATTACCCTGCCCCAGCCTGACTGTTTGCAACTGGACTTGAATGATACAGGACCAACTTCTGTATCGTACACAAACGCCATCAAGAACATTAGACCATACCAAATTTGTGTGCGAGTTGAGCTCGCATGCAGGTCTGTGACTTTGACAAGAGAGAAGTTCACTCCCCTGTCTCTCCCCTAGTGTGTATGAGCCTTCAGGACAATTTAAATTACTCCCTTTCACATGCTTAAATCCACATAATAAATTTTTCAAAAATATTTATGCTTATTTGTATTACTCTTTCTTACACATAACTACTATTCAATTGACATTCAGTGTTTACTTTAACTAGTACTATTCAAATATGCAGTCACAACAGAATATATACAAATATTATTAGCAAGAGGTAGCTCTAGTCCCTTATATAAATAATAATATAAAGTCCCATATGACAGAGCTCGTTGCGCCCGTGCTGCGTATTAATTTGTAATTCCAAAGGCTGAAACAGATAACACTTGCAATATGTGGGAATAGATGAATGAACCAGGATGGTGATGAAGTCAGGGAGCTGCAGGCTGACTGTACAACTTGTAGTAAAAGGATGATTTGCCGAGACTTGTGTAATAAGTTACAAGAGATGTGATGCTGAATGTATTAGCAGAGTGAGGAGTGGTGAGAGTTACAGGTACAGTCTAGGCTCTAGCTGGTTTATCTCTGGGTGACGTCACCTGCTTCCTCCTCTGCAGTCTCCATGTAGTGCTGTCCCACTGCTGTCAGTGTACACAGGGGAATTAGCCCCTTTCTTACTCTGTGCTGCTGCAGGGAAAGTTGCTTCAGTTCTCAGTGATGTATGCTGGCTGCTTCTCTCTGCTTGGTCAGTGTTGAGGGCACATTCACATCCTCCCTTGAGGATCCACTCACTCCACAGGACACTGAATCTCACAGAAGTATACCAGCTTCCATCACAGCTTTCTCCTCATAGCAGTCTCTGGGCTTCTCTGAGACCCACTCACCCAGCCTTCTCAGTGATACCCCGTTCACACAGAGGCCTAATACCCAGGCAATTCAGTCAACTGATTTTCATTTATTTTTTTTATTAATTTCAAGTTTTTTCTTTTTATACAATTTTATTATTTAATTCTTTATTAATTTTTGTTAGATTTTTTGCTTTTATACTTTTAATTTTATTTTACATTTATTTTTTTTCTATTTATTTCTTGTATTTTCTTTTGTGACATCACGGCTCTATAACGATGAAACTAATGTTCCACCTAACTACCCTGGTTCAGTGTGAACAATGTTGACCAGGGTAGTTTGTAACCCTTTCAGGGTCCATATCTGCAGAGGTGTCACAGTCATACCTCTTATCCAGCATTGTCAATATATTTAAAAAAAACTATACCCTGATCCCAGAAATAATAGGAGAAGAAAGTTAAGATATCCTGAACAGGATAAAATAGGATACTGATCATAATAAATATAAAAATGTTTACACTCATGATGATTGATCTAGAGAAGCTGTTAACTCTCTGTGAGCCATTTCTGGATGTCTTTAATCACATTCTTTACCTTTTTCACAGTCTGTCACAACATGAATATGTTTAATGCTGCTCATGTCTAAACAAGGTGAAAGTTCACTTATAAACTTCTCATGGTGTTTTTGAAATTTCCGTTCATGAATCATAAATGCAACATTTGAAATTATTTTGTAAAATAGTATTTCTTAGTACTAAACTACTAGAAACATAGAAGTCACAAAGGTTGAATGTTGTATCTTTTCCCCGTGCTAAAACAATATCTGGAAAAATAGTCATGATCCTAATAAATTCTATTTGGTATGCAAGCTGTAGTGTTGTAAACAAATCATCTTTAATTCTCTTCTTAAGGACTTCAGAGTATTTTATATTTTGAATCTGATTTAAATGTCTGTGTCAGTTTACTGCAATTCTACCATGATCTCCTTCTGCAGAAGCTTTACTGTGCATCTCAGAATATATATTTTTTGGAGCATTATATTTATTACACTCTAACCATCCTTCCACAAATAATGATGGTGCTGATGGTATAAATGGTCGAAAGGATTTGGCCTTACCATGTTGAGAAGGGTGATAAACTGAATGAAAGGGTGATAAACTGAATGAAAGATTTTTCTTTCTTTCTTGAAAGTCAAAATGCATTCTTTTCCTTTGCCATTAGGATCCTTTAATGAAAAATACCTAGAAAACAAATGCATAATATAAAGTTTAAAACTAAGCTAAAATTTCCTAATGATTATCAACACAAAAAATAATTTCATTAAACAAAATAATTAATGTAGACTAAGGCAGAGTTCACACTGCATTTTGCTGGCCGTTGCACAATATCTGTCAGAACACCACAAAAATGGCCTGTGACGGAGCCAATGGGATCTCATAGGGAATATTAGAGGCAACACAGTTCGATTTGGGCTACGTGGGCTTTATTTTCATAGCACACACGGCTTTTGTGCGTCACGGTATACATCGGAGAACAGCAAGAGCCTTTATATATTGTGGTAACCTGACCGATACCCTGCAACAGATGGCAAAACATATCCCTCACCGTAAACTTTTCAACAAAAGCAGTATAATAAACAATAAAATCAATAAGTTTATATATACATACATATATAATTATGAGCAATTTAGAATAATGTGGTCAGAGTCCAAATATCCAAATATTTTGAAAAATACCCATATGAGCCAATGTTTCTAGTTTCTGGTTATATACCAAACAGTTTCACGCATTTAAGGACAAAACATCTACCAATAATATCAGTGAAAGTATCAATCACATTTTAAAGGATGCAACTGATTGGAAGAAACTACCTTTGGACAGCATTCTACTTTTTTTTTTTGAACATCTACAGACATTTTACTTGCATGAGTATGATAGGGCTCAATATAGCCTTGGAAAATTTAAAATAAAAGCTACATTTCTACATCTTTTGAAAAGGCCAACAGAACATACAAAGTTTCCAGACCACTTACCCATAGAAAAAAAAAATTAAAGGTAAAATCACAGAATACGGATAGAACACCAACTCTAAATAAACAATCCTGTCAAAGAACGACACAGGCCTCCATAGCTAATTTATGTATAGAAAGAAATTTAGATTCTCTGAATGCACAGTTACAGGTGTTTATAGTTAAAAATCATTTTAAAATGTGCACTCTGTCTTTTTATCCACAAAGCCAAGTTGCTCATGTAAAAGTTCTGGGGGGGATTCAGTAAACGTCAATTTCTGCAGGGATCTGATATCGGCAGCATTCGCCAGGGATATGAAAGTGCATGGTGATGTATAGTATTCGCCAGTGCATGGTGATGTATAGTATTCAGTAACTGTCGTTTTCTATTGGCGATATGTAATCCCTGGCGAATGCTGTCGATATCCACTGGCGAAAAACATGTATTTGGCTGGCGATATGGCAATAAACTGTCGTTTACACTGGCGATGTTCAGTAACGGCGCCATGTCAAATTCACAAACAATTTCCCATGGCAAATTAGAAGCCTTGTTACTGGTGATTAATGGTAATCAACAGCCAATTAGGGCACACATTATTTCTATGTCAATCACTATATAAACTTGTGCATGGGCGTTTTCCTTTAGAGGTGTTTGGAGCTGGTGAGGTAGGGAGAGTGGTTTGTGGTTGGATTAGAGTGGTTTATATCTTAGTGACTGTTGCTTGGAGTGTGTTTGTATTTGTGTCATTTGTGGTTCTGTGTCCTTTTGTTTACTTTGGGTTTGGTTTTTTGGTCTTGTGTTATTTTTATTTTATTTTCCAGTTTTCTTCCCCATTTACTTACCAGCACGCAAAAGAACCAAAAAAAACAAGGCACACAAGGGCAGAAAAAGAGCAATATCGACATCGCCTGTCGATATACGGAAATCGCCGTTTACTGAATTCCCCCCTGGTCTCTGCTTTCATATCATGCAAAAAAAGTGCAAAAAGCTACCAGAATTGTTATACAAGACACTATTTCATACTGCCTTTCAACATTGAGAAAACAAGAAAATTGTGATGGAAAATCAGGTCGCAAAAAACCCCACATATATTATGCATATATAACTAAGCCAACGCCTGATTCGATACTTGCACGTAGTACACAATTAGCCACAAAAGAAGGAACATCCATTATAGAATTGACATCAGAAAGTCATTTTATTTATGTGTTGAGGATTTCCCACTTCCAAAAAACACCAGTACCCCAAAAAATAAAAACCTTAGAAAGAGAATTATTCCTGGAACAATACTGAACCGACTTGGATATTCGCACACAATGTCTAAAACCCCAAGCTTGGCTGGAAGGAGACATTTTAGACTCTGCATTGATAAACATTAAAACGTCATCTGCTTTTTCTAGCTGTTGTTTTGCTGTGCCAACCCATTATTTCCATGCTGTAGCCAATGGAGGATGCTTTTAAAACTTGCAGATCATATTTCCCCTTTGATCTTTGCTGCCTTACTGTTTCTTATTAATACAGTCCTATCTTTGTATGACGGAGGGGTACATTGGCTTTTAGCTGTTGCTGATCTTCGCCTATAGAACGTAATTATACTTGATTCCTTGTCAAACAACGCATACAGCAAGTATTTCCAAATAATACAAAAGATACTTTATTGCATTTATGCTTTATGTTCAAATTTACAGTATGTAGAGACTGAATGGACATGGTTAGTAAGTGCAGACTGCCCAAAACAAAACACGTAATCCAATGATTGTGGATTACATGTTTTAATCCACACATATGGCATATGGAATGGACTTCAACATATATACAACATTTTGACAGTTTAAAAGTGCGAAAGTGGCTAGATGGAGTGATGAAACAACTAGATTACTATAACATGAAAAAAAAAAGAAAAAATATAACAAAGAATATCACAAAAAAATGTTGAGTTATAACCCACTGTCACGATCACAATCTCACCTCAGACTTTGTGACATATAACTAATGCAAGGGGTTAACCCCAACAGTAACCTAGGGGCCGATTCAATGCTTAATGCGCGCTATTTTCCCCCTTGAGAAAACAGCGCAAGGGATAAAATCTCACGCTTTTTAGCTCGCGAGCCGCATATGAAAAAGGCTATCTTTCTCTAAGGGGAAAAAGCACACATCACACTTTTTCCCTTATTCACGAGGGATTGAATCGTCCCCCTAGTCTGCTATATACTTGTATACCTTATATTGGTATCTGCCACCACCAAGGTTTATTTGCATAGTGCACACACCATCTCTGGAGGCCTTTGGTTCCTCCCTTAAACTGTAAAAATATTGTATGGGGTACGAGTGCCCTTTTCTGTTTTTATATATTGATGTAACTAATTTTATTCTGTTTTCTGTATATTTCCATTGCATATGAAAATTTTTGCTTAATTACAGTTTCTCTTTCTATAAGGTGATCACTACGCTGGACACTGATCACATGTAGTTTTCTTTCCCTATAGCAATGTATGCCCTACCCACACTAGGGTAAGCACACTTAGTCACTCAGCTCACCATTCATTTTATACAATATATTTACAGCTATTTCATTTTTTGAGGCTTTGGTGACATTCTTTCATTTGCTGGTTTGAGCTTAATTTTCTTCTAGTGAACATACATCTCTGTGCCTGGGACTAGCAGAATATTTCAGGTCAAATACTTCTCTTACCGAAGATCCCACAGAATGACAAACTCTTCTAACAGTACCTTCTTATCCCCCATACTAACCCTACCTCCCTTCCCCAAAGGTGCACTCAGCCATGGAAGTAGAGATTTTGATCTTAGTTCCTTACAGACTTTACGATATACAAACATGTTTCCACCAGCGCAGAAGGTTGCACATGTGCTCATCAAGCCATTGTTTTCTAGACTTCCACCATCAAGAAAAATTTTTTTGTGTTGTATGCTGAAAGTGGTATCACCAAAAATGTGAAGCGTCAAAAGGAAGAATACCAACATATTAAATATGTTTACAATGCAAAAGAGACAAATTCCTAAAAACTGGTTTTGATAGAGACTGTATTACAGCTCAATAATTAGTTACTATTCAAATTTGCCATCATGTCAATTTTTTCATTCTAAAACAGTATTATAAAAAATTGTACTATTTTGTGTTTGTGGATTACTTGCATATGGAGACGTATACAGTATATTGGTGCATATGTGTGTGCATTTTGTGTATTTTTATGTAGATGTCAGATGATTAAGGGGGTATTTACTAAAGCTCGATTGAGACCGGGATTTGAAATCGGCCAACATCGCTTCGATTTGAAATCGATGCGTCATAACGACTTTCCGTATTCACGATTTGAAATCGAGCTTGATTACCTTAGATTTACTTAGATTACCTTAGATTTACCTTAGATTTTGACCTTGAATCACCGGGATTTGCAGAAAGCGACCGTCAATTTCATTATGACGTCATCATTGTCGAACTGAAACACCTGGTACTGGTGTTGCAAAGTATTGCTAAGCAGCCAATAACAATTGAAGTTATAAAAGGGTCAGGCACTATATAAACTGTACACAACGGGCGTGTCCCAGAGAGTGTATTTTGGAGCAAGCCAGCAAGTTGTGGAGAACTTTGTTTGAATTATTTACTGAGAGGTATAGTTTGATAATTCATAAAAGAGTTTGTTTTTGCCCCTTGTATTATTGTGAGTGTATATGTGTGTTATGTAACCATAAGTTGACTTGTTTTACTAAATTTTTTGTGTGCACAATTTTTCAATATCATAGTGTGTATATGCTTAGTGAAAGTAGTTGACATTTATAGCGTATTTGTTATGTGTATTTTAAAACTGATTTTCTGTGTGTGCTAATGTGTTTTTTTTTTATTTATGTGCATTTTCAAACTGAGTTTCTGTGTGTGCTAATGTGTTTTTTATTTGTGTATTTTTTTAATAGTAAAAATATGTCAGACACAGAGGATGAGGGCCCGGGCCAGGAGAGGAAAATACCTGTTGCAAGTGGCAAAACTCCAAGGGGCTGCAATATAAGGATTAGCCACGCGGAGAACCTTGCCCTTGTGGAGGCCTTGATTACTCGCCACAACGAATTGTATGGGGCCAGATGCGTGACAACCAGTCATGCAAGGAAGCGGTTTCTGTGGCGAGAAGTTGTGGCGGCTGTCAATGCCATTGGCCCATACAAGAGATCTACTAAAACGTGTCACAAGCGTTTCTCAGATATTAAGCGCCATCTGAAAAATAAGCTGGCAAAACAAAGGGAGCACCAGAGGAAGACTGGTGGCAGAGAGGCCGACAACATATTCTGCCACAATTATGATGACAAACTGCGAGCTATCCTGCCTGAGGAACTCATTGAAGGTGTTGGAAATTTTGACACTGATTTACAAGAGGCAGAAGGTGATTATAACTGTAATTAATATGTATTATAATATAAATACATAAATAACATATTCTTGATGACTCTTTCCGAACTAAATAGAAAGTCCAGTGAGGGTTCCCAAGCAGTGCAAGCAGTAGTCATCCAGCAAGGCACCTTCGCAGGCAGCTGCCACAAAAAGTGCATTGTCATCAAGGCACGTTGTGGACAATGAATTGCCTGGTAAGGAAACAAACTTATTACAATCAAGTGTATGATACCGTGACACAACAGTTATAAAGTTAATGTTATATGTTTTGTTTTATTAAAAAGGTGTTTGAGAAAAAAAAAACCTTTAACCAAAAAAAATGGCCATTGACACACATGTTTATGCATGTATTGGTTGATGTGAAACCCCAACTAAAAACTCAAAGATTTCACATGAAGCTCATGATTGCCATTAATATTATTTGTAAAACACACACAAAACATGAAATGTAAAGTTTAATACGATCCAACTTCTAGTCTAAAATTAAAAATAAACAGCAATTTTACTTACTTTGAATGTTATAAGGTACCTCCTATGGTGTACAATCCCAATCACACCTTGCTGTACAGCCACCTGCAGATCCTGAAAGAAGCGACCAAACACAAGACATCAGTCAGGAGCATGCATGTGCTGATGGTAAGTAATGTGACTTTTCTATTACACATACATCAATCTACAGTCTAAGTAAACTAATAGTATTTTTTCCCTCTCATTAGATGAGATTATAACGCTGACACTGATTCCAGAGCCAGAGATGGCACAACTTCAGCCAATACCTCCACGCGCAGGACACTCTGGCCATGGTGAAAGGCAAGTGACCACTACCCGATGAGCAGTTGCAGCCACTCACACAACCAGTGCTGCATGTTCCACAGATGAGGTGATCCTACGCATGGACCGTTTGCAGCAGCAAATACAGCGTGACCAACGACACCACAATAGGCGTATGCACACCTTAATGCGCCATCAATGCACACTATATTTCCTTCTGGGAAATCGTATGTGTGCTGCACTTGAGCACATATCGTTGGCCATCACCCAACAAACTAACACTGCACAGCACTTTTGTGACAGTGTGCACAATACCTTAACTAAAATTCGTGCTGAGATCGGTTTGTTTAGGCAAGTTATGATTAATCAATTTGAACAAACCTTTGCCTCTGCATCCTCCACATCTGACTCAACCTCTGCTACAACCCCTAATGTGACACCAAGACAAACACCAGTGTCGACACCAACACTGTATTTGCTAATGTTAAATGTAAAGTTTTGGTTGTCCTTGTTGACTGTGCACTAAAAAGGTTTTCTTAATAAAATATCAGTTATATTTGGCACAAAATGCAAAATAATAAAAACAGTTGTTTTGAAAAACAGTTGTTACATTGGGTCCTACTATGTCATGTTACATATTAGCAGGGTTGTATGACTTTACCATGAGCACACAATCACAAAAGGTATGAGTTAACCTTAACAACACTTTAAAGCATCATAGAAACATTAATAACAATCAACACAAACTAAAACATACTAACACAACAACAATACTAACAAGAGAAGTGATTTTCAATAAAGGCCTGTCGTGTCTGATTCCCTGACCGACTGTGCTCCCGAATTGTCTGCTTTAACAATCTCATCCCATGGCTCACTTAGGGCGAGATTGTGAAGCACACAACAAACCCACACAATCTGAGCCATCTTCCAAGGTGAATCAAGAAGCTGACCAACAGACTTATCAAGGCACCGAAAGCAAGATTTTAATACGCCAAAGGTACGTTCTATCACACGTTTAGTGGAGATGTGTGACTCATTGTATTGGTGGTGTACAGGAGTCTCTGGATGAAACAGTGGTGTCATAAGCCAGGACCAACACCCATATCCTGAGTCACTTGTTTAGGATAGTAGACAACTGATTTAACACTCACAATACAGTATGGCTTTCAACAATCTATATCAGATTTACTTACCAAGGAGCCACCCTTCTGACATCTGACGTAGTTCAAATTTTTGGTAAAGGGCGGACCTTCTCAGAATATAGGCGTCGTGGCATGAGCCTGGAAAGCTGGCATATACTTATTATTCGTAGTCTAGCATCACAGACCACTTGCACATTCAGGGAGTGGTAGTAGTGCCTATTCATATAATAATAGGCACTATCCCTGGGCGGTCTCAGTGCTACGCGAGTGCAATCTATGGCTCCCAGGACAGATGGAAACCCTATGAGAACATAGAAAGCCTGCTTCACCTCACGCCATCCTGCCTCATAACTAGGGAAACAGACATGTCTGCGCATTATTTTAGCCAAAGCACTTAACTCCTGAGATAAGTGTCTGGAAAATGTTGGCTGTGAGATGCAATGCACTATGCCTGACTGAATGAAAGGAGCCAGTTGCCAGGAAATGTATGGAACTCATTAATTTCAGCAGCCCAGGAACTGCATGAGAGCACATGTGTCTTGCTCTAAATACACTCTCAACTGCTCATATAAGCTCAGGAGGGAAGACCGGTCAAGGCGGAAATGACGCACTACCTCCTGATCTGACAGGGAGGCCAGGTCCAAACACACCATAAATGTCCTTAAGGCGCGTGGAATACGCCGCTGGGGTTGGACCTGGGGCTGGTGATGGTGTCCCTCCTCCTTCTAATCTTGGCCGCCTTTCCTGACGTGTTTGACACTGCACAGACCAGGGCAAGCTGAAACATGCCACCCTCAGCCATGCTTTCTAGCACACATCTATTGCAGTACTTAACATGTGCTATTTATATACTGATGTCAATCAGGGTATGGTTAGGCAAAGGGGTTAATTCGGATCCCTTTTGGCTCGAATAGCATCACTGCGATTTGCAGCTAAATCAACCGCGATTTATGGTCGATTTCAGAAATCGACCTTTAATAAATCTTACATCTGTATGCACATAATTGTAGGAATCGACCTTTCGATTTGTTAATCGCGAATCAAAACCACGCTGTCGCTTCGATGCCAAAGTCGAATTTCTGGCAAATCGAGCCTTTGTAAATGTAAAAAAAAGAAAAGAAAAAAGAAAACACAATAAAATAGAGCTCTAAAACAGAGCTCTACACATCTAACCAACTTTCCATCAGACCAGCCAACCTACTGACTTTTTTTATCAGAACAACCAACTTCTGTCCACTTTGTGATATCACAGAAGTAGGGCAGGCTCACACAGTGTTATTGCCATGTTTTTCTGTCCTGTTCAGAAAATGTGAGTGTTCTGGGAAAATAGAGCAAATGTAGTTCCCTATGGCATTGATGTGGCTTTCGGGGGTACTGCCTGGAACCTTTTATTGTGGTATCCTGATGTATACCGTGAAACAGATGCAATAACGCTGTGTGAACTCTGTGCTTACATCTCCATGGTTTCAATAAAAAAAATTTCCAAAAAACATTGTCTATACTGAATAATTCCTGCAGTACCCCCAGCATCACAAACCATCTATAATAGATTGAACATAAACTAAATCTGTTAAATTTGGTAAAACTTAAAAAAAAAACAAAGGTTCAGCTCACCTCACTCTCCACTCACTGGACATGTGCACAGATAGAGTTGTGGACAGAGAAGCTCTGGAATATGGCAAAAGGTAGCAGAAATCTTTCAAAAAGCCACCGACCGTAACAACTTACTTTTAGCCTCATTCCAGCGTCCTCCATTAGAGGACTTCCTTATTCTCAAATATTAAGGGTACACAGGATCACAAGAAAGGAGGAAGACTGGGAACCAGCCATGAACAGTATGGTACAAAAATTCAAAGAGAGAGGCTATAGACATGAATCATTATTGACGACCAAAGCCAAAGTCAAAACTATACCAAAAACATCAATGGAGGGAGTCAATACTCGATACCAAAAACAGAAGTGATGCTATGGATCACAACACTTGATCACACAAGCAACTAAAAAAAAAATCATCAAAATATTGTGGCCCATTATAGAGTCAAAACCAGACATGAAGAAACGTAAAAACACCAGAATTTTACCAGCATACAGCCAGAAATCTTAGACATAGTCTGGTAAAGCCAGATGTCACAGAAATAAAACCGATACTACAAAAGGTGGGTTGCATTAAGCATGACCTGTGTTAAGTGCCAATATTTGCTAACGGGCAACAGTTTTAGTCATCCACATAATCACAAAAAATTTTAAATTCATCACCGTTTGGGGTGCACCAGAAGATTTGTTATTTACATAATAGTATGCCCATGTTGGCTCTATTATTTGGGCAAAACATCAAGAAAATTTAAAGAAGCATGGCCCTCCACAGGTAAGCCATTCGTACATCACGAGGAGGCAAAATTGCCTGTCAACCGGTTGCTAAACATTTTGTGGACACAGTTCACCCAAAATGATTGAACAAACTTCTTAACTTTAACAGCTTTTTGTAACCTATGGATAAAAGAATGGATGATATTAATAATACCCTCAGTGTATCCTCAACCTTTTTGTCCATACAGTGATGTTTGTTTAGACTGAGATACCTGCATTTGCAGGTCCCGGATTTGATTGGACATTATGCCCCGACTACAATAGTGTCAGTACGGATATATTGTCTCACACTGGGACGTTATATTGCGACAGTACAATAATATATTATACAACAATATACTATATAAATATTAAATAAGTATAAAATAAGCAATATACTTACAATCCTTATATCGGCTATATTAATATCACCTATGATTTTTTACATGCTAGTTATGACATCTGTCTATTTACCTTTTGTTCACTTTGTTTCACTTTATTTATTTGGCGTTGACATGGCAACAGAACGGATACCCAAGGACGTCACTTCCGACTTTGTGAGCACGGGGACGGACCAGGAGACCGGAACTGCAAACCACACATTAGGGTAAATGGGCTTGGTTGTTTTTGAATTCGCTGTACATATTATGTTTGTCCCTGATGAAAGTTTTCTAAATAAACTGTAACTTCGGAATGAAGGGAACCTAAGCACCGTTTGTTGAGAGTTCCAGAGTGCCACACATCATAGACAATTAGATATTGGGTAAACCACCATAATGCTGGAACACCTGGGCTGATATTCACTTTTTATTAATTCAATTGGATAAAGGAGTGTCAGATCAATGGAGGATATATGAACACTTGCATCCATAGGATTTAGGCGATCAGAGCACCAACACCATAGTATGCAACAAAATCTTTTTTCAGAAATATATATAAGAAATGAGCTAGCCCAAGGTGCGCCAAACTAAAAACACAGTGATAGCAATAAAATAATATAGGTGGAAGGTTATCCCGATCAGATACACATCAAATCAATCTAAGTGAATAGTCCCAATTGAAACAAGGCTATACACCCTTCAATTCCAAGACACAGTAACAATACAATGCTCTAGATAGGGGGTTACCCCAATCTGCACATATAATTAATCTAAATGAATAGTCACGATTTGGCATAGACCATCCACTTTGCAATTTTCTTAAGTGGAGTTCCTTTCCAACAGTATTCCTCTTGAACGATAAACCTCAAAATAAAAAGATAACAGATCCTAGTGCACACTATGTTATACCGCTGTGAGCATCATCATGTATCCTACTTACATGGGATCCACTATATCAAAGCGTGTAAAGAAGTGTCTTTCATAATCTCCATGGATAGCAATCAGGTCCGGAGGTCCACCTTTCCAAGCGTAACTTCCCTCGGAAAAGAGACAGCAAATATAGTGTAGACGTTCCTATTGTCGCGCCAGACCCCCTAGGGGTCTTAGAATTTTTAAGCAAGCATCAGTAATAGGTGATACATGTTTTACAGATAAATGGATTCAAATTCTAGATAAATGTTCTATGAATCTAATGAAACATTTGATAGAACATAGAGAACAAAAACTAAATAAAATTAGAGGAGATAGAACAGATTAAAACCAGTCTCATGGTTTTTAAAGACACAGAACCATTTAAAGACAATGAATCTCAATAAAAAAAAATAACATTGTAAAATTTGAGGAACAAGTAGCAGATTCCAAGAGGGGTAAATTTGCTAGAGATCTTGATGATTACAATTTAGATAGAGTGAGGACCTATTGTGAAAAGCTCACGAAGACTCAAAATAACTCAATAACTCAATCTAAGAGTAATATGGGCACAACAGATACTATCGCTAAGACCCATGTTCCAAGTACTTCTGATTTTACACTACAGGGAGCTAAACTCAAACTGAGATCTACAACTCCACCCCCTAAAATACCTAAGAGTACCTCAAATGAATCTAGCAGTTCCAGCTCTCCCCTTTTTGGATCTCAGATTTCTACAAAAAAAAAAAACATTTTTAGGCCTGAGTATAGATTCACCCAAACCCATAAAAGGACCAAGGAAAAAAAAGAGTAAATAGAGGGGGTAGAAGATTGAAACAAAAGCAAAAAATAAAAACCAATATATATTCCACATTTAATGGGATTTTCAATGTATCTAAAAAAAACTTTGACATCTGCACAAGTTAAATTGTTGGAAAAGGGCCTGAGTTGGCATGGATCCAAATTTGTTTGAACTTTTCATAGACCTCAATATTTTTATTCGATCTCTCTGCAGAAAAAGATTTTTTTGTGAAAAAGACAAAAATAAGATGACAACTATAGATAATGAACCCAAATGGGATGAACAAGATATAGAATGTCTTAAGACCTTGGAAGCTTTGTGGAATAGTTATAATACAGAATCTAATGACACTCAATCTATTTCAGGTAAAAGAATTGATAAAACACATCCCACTAATATTTTTAAAAATCCGATGAAACACAAAAGTAAACCTATTGTGATTTGAATTTGGGGAAAAAGAATCTCTTTCTGAGAGAAAAGCACTTAAGAAGCTACAAAAAGATAGAAATATTGTAATAAGGCAGGCGGACAAGCGAGGGGCTTGACACACTATATTACCAACAGGAAGCAAATAATCAATCATCTGATAGGAAATTCTATATTCCCCTTGAAAGAGATCCCACACAAATGTATCTTGTATTATTAAAGAATTTATTAGACAAAGCACTTTTTGACAATATTATCACTAAAGATTGCCACAAATTTATTTTTAATAAGTTTCCACTTATTCCTATTTTTTATAACATTCCAAAAGTGCACAAAAGCCTTACCTGGCCCCCCCGGCCACTGATTATTTTGGGAGTTGATTCTCTTACATGCAATTTGTCTACATTTGTAGACCATCATCTACAAAAAAATGTTAAACATCTTGATTCTTATCTTAAAGATACGTTGGATTTGATCAAAAAAATAGAGAACTTCCAATGGCGGGAAACATATGCTTTCCTATCATTGGACGTCTCTGCATTATATACGAACATTCCCCACAATACAGGCTTGGAAGCTGTCAATTTCTTTCTTTCAAATGATTCAGATATGGAATCCGGTCTGAGACTTTTTATCATGGATAGTATCAATTTCATTTTAGCTCATAATTATTTCAAATTTGATTCTGTCATTTATTTACACAGCCATGGGCACCAGGTTTGCGCTCAGCTTTTCCAACCTGTACATGGGCATGTTTGAAAGTGCCTATGTGCAGGAAGGTCCAAATGGCACAACCCTGGTGCTCTACCTTAGATATATAGATGATCTTTTGATCGTCTGGCGTGGTTCCCAGGACAAAGCTCAAGATTTTGTTCATTTTCTCAATTGTAATGATTTCAATTGTTCCTGTTATACAGATTTTAACGAACAGTGTAAAAAAATGCAACAACTTCAAACGAAGGGGCTATCCAGATAAACTCCTCACTGATGCATGGAATGATATACATTCTAAAAATAGAAATGTTCTTCTAAATAAGTCTTAATCTCCTTAACAACAACAAAATACAGATATTTTGCAGATATATACTCAAAATACAGAATCGGTGAATATAAATCCTAAGGAATCTATTCATTTTGTGACAAAGTTTAATAATAAATCTCACGTGATTAAAAATATTATAAGGAAGAATTTTAATATTATGTTAAAGGATAACATTTTGTGTCAGGTTCAGGATCTCAAAAAAGTAAATGGCTGTTATAAATGTGGTAAATCTGTTTGTTTGACATGTAATTATATCAATAACAATGCTAAGCATATTATTCCATCAGCCAGTGGCAAATCTTTTAAAATCATTAATTTCATTAACTGTGACTCACATTTAAAAAATATTACTTTCCCAAAGGGAAATCCTCACATTGGACCCTGATCTATCTCCTCTATTAGGAAAGTCCCCTCAAATTACATACAGAAGGGGCACCAACATAAAGGATAGACTGGTGGAAAGCCATTTTGTGCCAGCCCGCACCCTTGGACTACTAGAGAAATATAAACCTATTGGCTGTTACCGCTACAGTGGCTGTGTCAGTTGTAATTTTATCAAGGTGTCAAAACAATTAATTGGTCGCAAAACCAAAAAAAACTTATAAAATTACTAATTTTATTTCCTGTTGGAAGACAGGAGTAATATATAGAGCAGTGTGTCCTTGCAGGCTAGAATACATTGGGAAAAACACATAGAGAACGAATACGTCGCATAGGCAAGCATATTGGAGATATCAAGCATTCTCGTGATACTTCAATTTCTCGCCATATGCGTAATCATCATCCTAATGATCCCCTGGCCATTACATTTTCGGGCATTGAGATCGTCCTGAATTCAATACGCAGGGGTAATTGGGATAAACGGATTTTGCAACGTGAAACACAATGGATTTTTGAGTTAGACACGGTTGTACCGAACGGTTTGAATGAACAATTGGATTTTTGTTGCTTCATCTAAATAAAGTACAGGATGTATCTATTGGCAGACATAATATGTATTCAATTTTTCAGATATCTGAGTGCCATGTTTTAAGATTTAAGATTCATTATACAATATTTTTTAGTAGGATCATTCTTTGGCCATACTTCCTTTCATTTGTTGATACATCAATTACACAGTACTTATATGCATGGTCCCATTGAGGTTTACTAATCAGGCATTGTGGATTTTTACCACTTTTTATGTACTTGTGTTTCACTTTGTGTTGTACTTTGTGTTTTTTCTGAAGACTTTTCCCCATCACCACACACCATCCGTCCACAGTCTCACACATCCCCTACCATTTTGGCCCATGACAGATTTCAACCATATTCTTTGCCACAATACCCTTCTCATTACCATCCTCCTTCCCACCACCAATACCCTACCCATTACCAACCTCCTACCCAAACCCAATACCCTCCCCATTATCAACCTCCTTCCCACCGCATAATCTTTGGTACAATGCACGCCAAATGTTTTTTTTTGGTTTTTTTTTTGCCTGATGGGTACAAAATCGGGCATTGAGGCCTATCCCCCTTTCCCATATGTCAACAATAACATGCAGCTCAGCCACAGAGAACGTAGGTTCTTTCACCATTTTTCAATCAAAAATGGATGCCTAATGTAGGTGTGGACTAATTGTATTGTCTCATTGCTTAACCAGAAGTGGCCGTTATTGCAGCCGCGTAAACATGCATGCAGCTATGCATAGGCCGCGTAACCCCGCAATGGATATAAATGTGCCCTGTATTCCACAACTCATATTCCGTATGCAGAAATGGCTGATGAAGGGAATAGCCGCCAGTGTGAGGATGACGATGTGGATCTGATGCGCCAGCAAAACCACGAATTTACAATTGCAGAATTTCAACTCATAGTAAGGAGCATAATGGAGGCCACTAATTTTGGACGCCAGCGGCTCCCTCGAGATGCGATGGCCCGTTTGTGGCGAAATATTCAGTAAATGCTGTGGTCCCGATTAGACGCAATGTCACTCAATTAAAAAAAAAGGTATGATAGGTAGAAAAAGGTAGATCTGCGGTGCCGAACTTGAAGGACTGGGACTGTAAAACTGAACTGCTGGACATTTAGACATTACACCTTTTATCTCAGCACTGCCTGTAAGTGTATTCCTATTTTATTTGTTTTTGGTATTGCTACAACCATTGGTACAAGCACAAGCTACATTCGTTAAGGACACTACCCACTTTCTAAATATCCTGAGCAATATACCAGAACTGCTATAACACAGTTTACTATGCATGGTGGATGTAGTTAGCCTGTATATGAAAATTCTGCATGATGAGGGAATAGCAGCTACCATCAAGTGTATTCAAAAATATTACACCAGTTCTCCTTCAATGTTTTGTGTATATATATCAATACTTACTCCATCCTTCACTTGGTTGAGTCATTGTTTTTATTGTACCGTTGCATGAGCAACCATCGCCCAATGAAACTGAAACTTGCAACTCCACCCTTTGGTTGCCTCTGGGGCCAGTGAGCAACCTAAGCAGTAATCTAAAGGTCAGCGTTATATAGGTGATGTGCAACACAAGGAAAGTTTTTAAATATGGGGTATGTTGTGTGTCACTTATATGGGTGGGGGTATGGGGTTATACTGTTGCTGTTGTCCAGGAAAGCAAAGGGACCAAGAAAAACAGAATTCTATACTTCAGTAAATCAAAGAACTGTAAATGTATAATAGAGTGTAGCTGTACATACTACCATAAGACCATTAAAGGTCAGATGAAACAAACAAAAGAAAGGGCTACCCTTTCATCCTATGTCAGCACATTTTAAAGATCTCTATAAATGTGATCCCCAGAGATATAATGCAATTCAGGGGGGTTAAACAAGATAAATCTAATTAGGGTAAGAATAATGCTTTAACTTATCCAACTGATTCTGAGATTGTTTTTTCGTGACACATCCTACTTTAAGTTAGTGGTAAATTTTGGTTGATACAGTGTATTTTTTCGCACAAAATGCATGAAAAAAAAACAAATGTTGCTTGTAACAGTCATACCACACAAAATATTTAATAAATAATAATTTCAATATGTCTACTTTCTGTTGCCATCATTTTTTAAACCACATTTAACTTTTTTAGGACGGTAGGGGGCTCATAAACTTAATAGCAATTTTTGGCAGTTTTAAGAAAACTAAAAATATTCGAGAAGTTAGGGACCAGTTCACATTTGATGTGGTTTTAAGCAGCCTGCTTGTTAGACATCCCCATATATGACCCCATTTCAAAAACTGCACACTTTAAAATATCCAAAACTGCATTTTGGAAGTTTATTAACCCTTCAGATGTTAAATTGAGGGTAACATTTTTAAATTTCCCTTTTTTAGCAAATTTTCCTTTTTAATCCTTTTAATTTTGTAACAGGCCAGATATTAACCTGAAGACAAAACTTAAAATGTAATGTAAATTCCCTGATTCCAATAATTTTAGAAATATCCCACATATGGATGTAAAACACTATTTGGGTACACAGTAGAGCTCAGAAGGGAGGTAACAGCTTTCGACTTGTGCAGATTGTGCTGGAATAATTTTTGTGACCATGTTACATTTGCAGAGCCCCTTTTATAACCGTACAGTAAAAAAAAAAAAAACAACAACAAAGGATACTATTTTGTAAAGTACACCCTCAAAGGAACACATCTATGGGTGTAGTAACCCCAGTGACCCCACTGGTGTTTTGTATAATTTTTAAACATTTGGGACATGAAAATTAAAAATGTAAAATTTGTAGATTCACCCCAAAATTTTGTAGAAAAAGCAACCAATAATTTAATAAAAGTAACAAATAAAGTGTCAAGGAACGTATGGTAGAGGCTGGGAGCAGGGAGACTGGAAACAGTGATAACGAAAAGGGATATAGGAAGGGTATTCAAGCGCAGTGATCACACTGTAAAATCTCTCAAAATCGCTGTCTATTTTCAACAAACACCTTCGCTCTCTCACCAAGGCTCAGGAGGGTTAGAATCCACTTTTACCTTCCTAGTTAATAAATGTATTCCTAAGTGCTGCTTTACATTTATACATTCATTAAGTAAACTGGGAATGTCCAAATACTATCTAACATATGAACATAAAGGAGCGCTCACCCCACTGGGATCTACAATAAATCATTTTGAATAAGTCAGATGTAAAACTGCACTCGTCTTAATATAGAGAAATACATTCATGGAATAACTATTTAATTAGTGGACTAATTATTATTATTTTCCATTTGAACTTCGTTACAAAATGGAACTTGATGTGGTGCCCTTTGGGTGATTAAAGGGCCTAATTGACTGCTCACCAATTTTATTATATATATATATATATATATATATATATATATATATATATATATATATATATATATATAGTTATAGCTATAGCTGTAGCTGTATAACTAATCACAGGGCTCTACCCATCACACCGAATAAAAAAAACCCATTAATAAAATAACGAAGTTTTAGACTACACATCCTCTCACACGCGGCACGCCATGTCTTATGGCCGGTCAGGCGCCGGCTGCATGGACTTATAGATCTCCCAGTCCCACGTGACAGCCCCTTACTTCCTCTCCACGTGCTCTACACTAGAGCTGCTCGCTATACGTTTGGTGTGTCCTCTCATTTTGCCTGATTGCATTGATCGAGTAGATATCTTCGCTATGATTTTCTTCCGTGTAATACATATAAACATTTACTCTAATTGACGAGTTTATATGATTTTTTATTTATTTGTAAAGTAGAGCGTTTTTGCAGCGCCTTCTCTAGTGGCATGAGGCAGGCATCTCTATGGGCAAGCCGATGCTGGATGGACGGAAAGCGAGGAAGGTAGGGTCCTCGCACCTGCCAGCCCGGCAGTCGCTCTCTCCTGTCAGTTGTTGAGGGAGGGGAGGCAGACGGTGACACAGGCGGATCCCGGCAGCTGTACCTCGCACCCAGCGACTCGTCACCACAGCCCCGCTGCGCTCCCCTCCCTGCGCGGTCGCAGCTCCCTCCACGTGCCGGTCACCTGTATACCGGTGCTGTACATCAACAGCTGCTGCCCCTTCATCGTGCAGGAGCTGTCATTCTGCAGACATCATGGAGTGTGACATCATGGAGAATGATATTCTGGAATCCCTGGAAGATTTAGGGTATGGATTGGGAGGGTGGAAATATATATATATATATATATATATATATATACACACACACACACTTGTAACACTAAATTAAATCTATAATTTACTACCTAGGACCAGATCCATAAAGGGGGAATTATAGCTGGAGAGGACTATGTTACCTTTATATTAAGGGAGAATACTTTTACACTGGTATTTAGACTTGAGCTAGAAAAAAAATCACCTCTCAACTCTAAAGGGCTGATTCAATTCTCTGAGGATGGGAAAAGCTGCGCTCTTGGCTATTACGGTACTCAAAGGGAATCTCCCCCCTAATACTGTTATTTTCCTTCCCCAGCACCTCCCTTACCCCCAATCTGCCTGTACACTCTTGCCATGCTTCATTTACCTTTCTAAACATTGTTCTCTCTTCGTCTGGGCCAGATTAACAATGGGGTTAATGGGACAACAGTCCCAGGCCTCCATTGAAATAAAGGCCCACAGTGCTGCAGCTAGTGATGTCAGTGTGATTAAGTGATCCACATTTAATTGACCTCTAGTGGTAACACCTATGTATCACTGGCCAGTCCGCTGGACCTTTTGTCATATTGAGCCCCAGGCTTCTATGGCTCTTTTTTTCCACCCATCTTTATTGGTAAGCTGTGTTTTATTTGATTGAATATTACATAGTTTAACTTATTTTCTGCCCCTCCTTAGTGAAAAGCTCTTTCCTTTATCCTACAAACAAGAAGGTTCTCCCCCCGATCCTCTTAACTTTGTTCATTTCTACCTTTTTTTAATATAATTTTTGCTACATGTCAATTTGATGTCCTTAAATGAAAGCAGGACCACCTGTCTGTTACCCATATTGATTTAAAACTGTTTGTAAAGCGCTATGTAACATGCTGTCACTATGGGCTGTTTGCAGCTAATTTTAGCTCCCCTGCAATTCAGCATGGTTTTGCCCACTCTTGAGTAAAGCCAGGCACACACGGTAAGATAAATTGGTCCAATTTAAGGATTTTTTCAAGAGTGGGCAAAACCATGTTGAAGTGCAGGGGAGGCAAATTGAATTAATTGCAATCAGGACTACAGATGACAGATGTTGGTTCCTAGCACAAGTCTAATGACAGTGTAACAGTAACGCTGGTCAGTATCTGTGTGCAACATGCAACAATAAAGTATTCTCCCTGCATGCAAACACTGACATTAATTTAACCTCCCCTGCAATTCAACATGGTTTTGCCCACTCTTGAAAAAATCCTTAAATTGGAACAATTTATCTTACCGTGTGTGCCCAGCTTAAGTCAGCCTGAAGTAAGAATTAGGTCCTATCAGTGATCGCGCTACATTTTTTTCTGAGGGAGTAAAAATACTCCTCATAGCATTTTTAAGGAGTATTTTTTTTTTTTTTGCGGTAATTAAATGAAATGGTAATGTGGTCTACAATGGTCCAAACTCCCCATTAATAAGTAATAACTGTGTTTGGATGGTCACTTTACCTTTAAATTGAATTACAAAAGTATATGCTCCTCTGTTGGGCTAATGCCAAAAGTGGGGGTTTATGGGCGTGTGGTTAGTTTTGGGAATAAAAAGAGAGGTCAGCCCCTTGTATACCCATATGGGTCTATTATATTATATTATGGGATAATAAGGAGATTTGTGTGTGTACACACACACATATATGTTTTTTTTTATTTATACACACACACACTTGGCATATACTTATTGCATGGTGGATTCATTTGTGAATACATACTGAGACCTGTGCACAGAACCCTAATTCTGGGGTTGACTGAAGAATCACCCTTATTTGTAATTTTTATTTCAAATATTGACTAAAATAAAAACCCTTTCTCTATATTACTGGTAGTGCAGCTCCTAAGTATTTCTCTCTACACAGATGTAAGCATGTCAATCAAAATGTTTCCACAATGTTGCAAAGATAGCGAATCCTCCCAGTCCAGTTGCTTTTACTCTGTTACATCCTCCTCACACTGATCAGCTGTGTCGGGCAGCCTGTGCTCCCTGCGGTACACACACGCAGGGGGAGTTTTATGCCCCTTGTAAGGCGTCAGAGACGCGTGTAGAGGCGTTAACGCGATCACTGGGTCCTATATACTTATTTTTGGAATACAGCATACGTATGTGCACATTCCTAATTCTAATTTGCGTGATATGAGGAATAGGCAAGATGTTGCCGTTTTGAAGCAGCTGTCAAGTATTTGCCCATTTATAATCTGTCATAGGTCATCTATAGTTGGTTTCTTANTCTCTATAGCCATATATAGCCCCTGTATGACTTCTATTCAGGAATGCCTGACTTCTGTATCATTGAGGTCTGGTCCATAATTATATGCCTGCTGCTCATATGGAATGCATACTACTAAAGCTTAAAACAGCTTTTATTGCTTATGGTTACAGTTGCTTATTTAAGTATTATTTAGTATCACTATAAGAGAAGTAGTCCTGTAATCTAGCAAGACAAATCTGGTAACTGTATATATGTTCACCTCATTGCTTTTCTGGTACCATGCCCTGGAAATCAGTCTATTCCTCCATACTACAGAATAGCCAAAGTAATACTAATGAATACAGCTGCTGTGTGTTACAGGTGTAATGTTATCCTTTGTTCCTGCTGTCTTNTCGCATTGTTCTCAATGTAATTATGTATATGAAATAAACTTCTTCTTGTCACGTTAATTCCTGAATGCAGTATGAGTTTACGCTTTGGTTGGAATATGCTAGGAAAAAAGTTTGTCATGAAACTTGCAGCTAGGATGAACGCTGGAATATTTTACACTAGTTTGTGGTTAGCAGGTGCTGCAACATAGCTGTTAGGGATCAATGGGGAATATAGTATGTGGATAATGTTTGTATAACATTTGCAACAGTTGGAAATAACATAGTAAATGCATGAACCATTTGGTTTGTTCGTTTGTCTTTTTACGGTATGTCCATAGGATAATGGTATTGTGTTAATGCACAGTTATGTGGAGCATTGTTGTAGCTCTGACATTTAACACCAGACAGTTAAGGGTGCAAACTGACATTGGGACGTGGTTCATTTAAATTGTTTCCCTAAAATAGTGATTCACAAATATTCTCAGTTCAAGGAACCCAGAGACAAAATTATGCTGGAATCCCGATAGTTGGTACATAACACTGTAGGTCCTACACAGTGTTATGTGTCTACACTGTTGGAACATTGTAAGGGCATGACCCGTGGCACCCCTGGGAGCCGAAGCACACAGTTTGGGGAACACTACCCTAAAAGATTGTGTATCATTATATATATATATATATATTATAATATAATATTTTGTATTGCTTGTAGCTTACCAGCACCTTTTCTTCTTTTTGCATGCATGTTTTATCCATTTATTAGTTATTCTAGTCCTGTACACAGGGTTCAGGGATACATTTCTCATGCCTCAAGACTATTCTCATTTTCAGGTACAAAGGATCCCTGATGGATGAAGGGGCTCTAATCGAAGCTGCTGCTCAAGGAGCCATGTCTCCAGAATATACTAAACTATGTGCATGGGTGGTCACTGAGTTAAGATTGTTCTGCAAACTGGAAGAAAACGTGGAGGCCACTAATAGTAAGTAACTCGTCAACTTCTTCTGTTTATATAATGTTTTGGCAATAACCTTTCCAATAATCCAACCACACCAGATATATACATTCAAAGCTTCTACTGATGGCGTATGTTTTATTTTCCCATCATTTTCGTTAATAAATTAAGACTAATAGACGGAGAAAGTGGCATATGTTATTGTGGATTTTTGACAACACCTCTCTTTATTGTTACTTCAAAGTACGAGTAATTGGCTGCAATAGACATGGGGGAACGATTATTGGACAGGATTAATTGTGTGTATTCTAGCTAAATAATGCACTATGTGTGATGGATTCTCTCTCTGATTACAGGCCCCAGCGAAGCAGAGGGGTTTCAGTTAGAAATGAGTGGTCTCTTAGTGGAGATGAACTGCCCGTACACATCTTTGACATCTGGAGACCTCTCTAAACGCTTTCTTGATAAAAAGAACTGTCTGCTTTTGCTAAGTAAGTGCTTTACTTCTGTATACGTCTTCATATGCAGCTATTGTTAGAAGACAAAATGGATGATTGGAAAATCCTTGTATAATTATGATGCATAGTTGAAAATGGGTTTGCTCCTTAGAGTAGCTAAGAAACTGGCCTTTCTTTGAGCTATTGATTGTCTGGAACATCAGTCTATTCTTGGTTTAGTAATGCCAAGACATTTCCTACTACTCCCAGGCTCTAACCAGAGTAGAAAGAGAACCCGGAGTCCCCAGTGCACAACTGATCAAGTACATTAGTCTCTAGTGTGAGGAATAGACATGGTCAGACAGGTCATTAACAGGCAGCTTCATTAAATGGTGCCTGCAAGCGTCAATGTCACCAGGCGACTCTGGGATACTGGCCTTCTAGGCATAGTCAAAAATAAATAGCCACATTGGAGACTGGGCAAAGGAAACTATTAATATGAGGTGAGGTCTCAACCCCACTGAGCGGTTGTGGGAACAGGTTGACTGTATGGGGGGCAAGGAGTGCTATTCAAGCCAATGCAAGTTGTGGGAGGTGTTTCAGGAAGCGTNGGGTGACATTTCTTCAGATCACCTCGACAAATTAACTGCTCGAGTGCCATGGTCTGTAATGCTGTAATTGCTGCAAATGGAGCATTATTTGATGAAAGCAAAGATTGAATGAAAGAAAATCATTATTTCTAACCATAACGGCGACTTGACTATAGGTTCTATCTATTTTGCAACTTCATAAATAAGTGAGTTTTCATGGACAATACAAAATTGTCTGGGTGACACCAAACTTTTAACAACAACTTGAATCAAATAACTTCGAACTTCTAAAGAAATTAATGTAAAATGTCATTCTCTTCAGCGTATTTGATATCGGAACTTGAAGCGGCAAGAATGCTTTGTGTAAACATACCTGCAAAGAAGGATCAAGATGGTGGCGGCAGCGAGGTTTTCAAGGAGCTGAAGGCAATATGTATGACTCTGGGAATGTCCAAGCCTCCTGCTAATATAACAATGTTCCAGTTTTTCAGTGGCATTGAGAAAAAGGTATATCATTTGTCATTTAATATGTATTTTTTTTTTGTTGGGGAGCATAGGTATATTTGGCTATCTGTAGACAATTGAAAACATATTGTAAAGGTCAGGTGGCCCAGCATCAACATAATGGTTTTATTTGCCCTGGTTGGTCTTCCAATTGTATAACAAAGTGTAGGGATAAGTTTTGATGCCTCGTGGATATTTTGTCTTTTTGCTTATCTTTCCAAGGTAAACTATGTAAATACCTACAATTTTCTTCCCACACTATCATAGCATTTCCTAAAGCTACATTTAAATAGAATTTTTCACTGGATATTGTACTGGATCTAATAGTGGGAACTGTCATGTGACAATTATNATAAACACATCTTGTTTGTTTTTAATTGCGTCTACAAAATAAAGCAAAAAGTATATTTCAGGTACTTGTGGGTAAAGTGTTTTGTTTTGTAAACACATTCTCCACATGTCTACCATGTATGAAGCTAAGAAGGAAAACAATTATACAGCCTGTAATATAAGATGAAGGGGGAATTGTGTAGTCACGAAGAGTGATTAGATCAGTGGTTCCCAAACTTTCTCAGTGGAGGCACCCTTAGCGTCTCCATAATTTTTCAGGACACCCCTAAAACAAAATAAATTCTAATTTCTTACGTTTTTGAGTCACAATAGTATAATAACTATTTAGGTAAAGACAGAAATACTTCAGGGTGACATTAAATCCCATGTTGCTCTTATACAAGACGTAAAATTGCACTCCTAAGTAACACTAGTAATGTGGCACCACGTTGTAAAAAACATTTTGCGGCACCCCAATGAGTGCATGACGGCACCCCAGGGAGCCACGGCACACAGTTTGGGAACCCCTGGATTAGATATTATAATGCCTTTGTTTATGTATTATGATTCATAAGATCATGCAATTATGGGCCTAATGAATGGAATGGGTTGACTCACAAAAACAAGAAATGTTTGTACTATCATGAAATGTTTCTCTTCTTGTATATTATTTAGCTAAAGGAAACCTTNGCAAAAGTGCCACCTAGTCATATAGGAAAGCCACTGCTGAACAAAACATTGGGGCCGTCTCACTGGGTAAGTTTAAATCCTCTTCTTCACCTTCCTTTTTTTATACCCCAATACATATTGGATGAGATGGCATGTTGTGACCTCTCGGTCTGCAAGCATTCATTATTAAATCTCTAGTGTGTCCAGGAAGACAACNATCCTCTACCACTAGGGAATACAGCATTATCTAAGATAATCTATATCTATGGATTGTGTACCATGCTGGAATAAAATGTAAAATAAATAATAAACCTTGCTCCCTGCCATGTGGGCGCCTAATCAGTATAAACCTTTTATAAACATGCCAGGCATATGAATAATATATATAGCGTCTAATAATATATATAACTCTTTTGAATAGTCAAATTTTTTTCTGCATCTGACCATTCAATGGAGTAGATGGAGTTAACAGACGTTATTCCAAAACAAAATCCCTAAAATCAGAGAAATGAAGGGAGAACATAGGGATGGCAGATTTTCATTGTGAAAATGTGTGTTTGACTAAATGGCATTTGTGAGAAGCCTGTTTACTTTTCATTACTTTCCAGCTGACAGACCTCAGCTCTGCAAGACATGCCTTAAAGGGTGTCTCCTCCCTATCCAGTCTCATGCTTCATCTGAAGCGTAAATAGTAATGTCTGTGAGTTATTTTTCAGTATTTATCTTATATAAGAGATTTCTTTTGCTGCCCACTAGCAAATTGTCAAGGCGAGTTTGCATTGCACAATTCTACCCTTGAGATTCTTCATTTTTCAACCAAGTTTTTAATTGATGTCATTGTTTTGGCCTGAAATACCCAATAGTTAATGCTGANCACAAGCCAGTCGTGGACAGCAGCTTGTGTACCTTTGGAAGTGAAAATATAATTTATGAGGGATCCTAGCCACCAGTTGATAATTTTGTGACTGAAGTCACCATGTTTTCTTTCTTTTTATTATATACTGGATTTTATGTACCATCTGCCTATTGACATTTTAAGCAAGCATTAGGATAATGGGGTCCTGCTTTGGTAGCAAATATGAATGAGACTCCATGGATTTCCCGAATGGCTTTATTTTATTGTTTTGTTTTGTTTTGTTTTTTTTGGGGGGGGGGGGTCTACATAACCATGGTTGGGATTAAATCATAGTACCATTTTTAAATGTAATTCAGAAACAGATGGTCTATACATTCTCACAAATCGTGTTTCTATATATTTCTTTGTTACTTTCCAGGAGAAAATAGAAGCAATCAATCAAGCCATAACTAATGAATATGAAGTCCGGAGAAAAATGTTAATTAAACGTCTGGATGTGACAGTACAATCTTTTGGTTGGTCAGATAGAGCCAAGGTAAAGTAGGAAATTGTGAATGTGGCTTGTGTGTCCTACTCCACCTCCAGAACAACCTCCAGCCTGCACAGATGTGCCAGTTTTGCAGAAAGCCAAAACTTAAATCTGTGCAAGCTCCATAGTGTTGTAAAACACTATAGTAAAATAATCATTCTAGAAAATAGTTACTACTACTAGTAAGATAAATGTCTGGCATACTCCTTTCAGTGAAACCCTTGCTATAGTGCAGCTGAATAATTATATACATAAAGCATTNATTCCTCTAGAGGGCGCTGTTATGTTTTGAATTGAGTATCCATGCTTCAGAATTGTAAAAGTTTTATTTTTTCATTTTTTTTGCAAAGCGCATTATAAAGTAATAATAATCAGCATAGATATTTATTAGAAAGAATCATAACAATATTTTTCATCTTTAACAGAGTCAGTCTGACAAACTGGGTAAAGTTTATCAGCCNAAGCGAGCAGCCTTGCAAAGTAAAGGCTCAACTTGTGTTGCCCATCTATTGGCAGCCCGACAGGATCTCTCTAAAATCTTGAGGACTAGCAGTGGTTCGATACGAGAGAAGACTGCTTGCGCTATAAACAAGGTGAGTACAAGATGATCAGTCATTTTAGTACATAGTATAGTTTCAATTTTACCCCTCCCTAAAATATGTTCATTTGGAACTTCATTCAACATTTTACATTGTACCCACATACGCTAGTGTTATGAGTGAGTGCCGTATCCATTAATAACAACAGCTTCAGTTGAGAAAAACTAGGATGTAGTCCTTTGGGTTTTAGTGCAACCAGATCCAGATTATTGCTCACCAAAGTTAGTGTCCCCATAAAGGAAACACTTGTGTTGGTGGTGGTGACCTACTCACTCGAGTTGTAAACAGACCCAGGCCAATTTTCATAAAGGTCACGTAACATGTGCCATTCAACTGNTCTGTAATTGATGGACTAAGGACTAATTTGTGGCTACAATATCATATTGTCTAGAAATTCGTTCACTTTTAGTAACACTTTAACATCTGACAGATCCATGCTCAATAATTCTTTCATCCCCATTAGATTCAACGTGGAAAAATTGACAGTATTGTGTAAGTGTAGTGTGTTTCTGGGAGAGGCATGCTCTGGTGAACATAAATATGTACTTAAAATTTTGGATACCAAAGTTTAGTTTCCTTACATTCTACAGTGGTAGTAATTTTTGTTTTACTCAGAAACTCACCAGCCATGGGCATGAAACATGGGCAACCTGTTTTATTTTTATTAATAACTGGCTTTATAGGCATCATGAGGGTTGGCATTTAAAGTGTAAATTGCTTTTTCTATGAAATAATGAAGTTCCCAGCTGCAGTCTTACTCATTTTAATTAAACCTGTTTTACTAACTCTCCTATTGTGAGCTAGTTTCCTGTGCTAAAATCAAACAGTTATGTCTGTGTAATAGCTCATCTTTTAGAAGATAACAATATAAAAAGGTTTATATGTCTTTTTATTTGTGTTTTGCTGTTACAAATGTACTGTATCTTTTTTGACTTTTTATAGTCATTCATGCATTTGCAGGGTCTCCGATTTCTTACTGGAATTAAAAATTGCTGTTATGGCTACAAACAGCCCACAATTCTAGTATTATAGATAAATAAAATAGTCACATGTATTATGCNGGTTGTAATATTACTGCACGTATATACTCGAGTATAATAAGCCGAAGAGCGTAATTTCACCTAAAAAAAAAAA
>JABWIB010004591.1:7602-19453 GCA_016617825.1 Platyplectrum ornatum
AGCAATGTGTGCCGCTCTGGTATCTGGTGACAGAGAGGAAAACGCTGAAACACAACAGGAGAAATAAGAAGGCTGCAAGCCCTGCAAGCCATATTTGGCTNTATGGCCTGATAACTGTAANACAGACCCAGCCAGCGTGCTCACATTCCTGCATCATCCAGGACAATGACTCTTGTATAAGCCGAGGGGGGCACTTTCACCACAAAAACTGTGCTGAAAAACTAGGCTTACAGTATACTCTAGTATATACAGTAAGCTTGATTTAAATTAAACTACTATATGCAAACCACATTATTACTCCACTACTTTTTTGTTTCACAATTTAAAATAGATCGTTATTACAAATACTGGATGAATTATACTTAAAACGTCTGACATCTCGATAATTAGAAACTTTTGACAGCCTAATATATGGCTTTGGCAATGTCTCTAAAGATCATAACAGACTATTGAAATATTGCAAATATTGATTACTCTGTAAAATAAGTCTTACAACAGTATGACAGACTTTGTTAAGAAATTATATCAAATGATGCTTTTTATTTGTTAGTTCTTTCATAAATTAGTTTCTGGCATGATGCAGGGCAATATAGGAAATATAAATGTAAAAGGATAATTTTCAATTTAATTTTACATTTTGTAAATTTATTAGGCCAATAAGATTTATGTCCCAATGGGACAAATGGGTCAGTGATACAATGCAATCTGGTTGCACTGGTTGGTGGTCAGTAGGTTTTATCATTCTCGATTAATCATTTGTATATTATTAGAAAAACTAGAAAAACAGAAGGATTTTCTGTTTTTCTAGTTTTTCTAATAATATACAAAATGATCAAAGTGATAAAAAACTAGGATTTGTATATTAGAAGTGACATTTTATTGTATTGTACAAGGTACAAGGGTTCTCTTAAGTATAACACATATACAGCTATTTCCGTATGTCTGCTGTATATGTCACAAACAAATAAGTCTACAATAATATTATAAAACATATGTATCTCATGTCAATTTAAAACACATTTTCCAGACCATATTGAAATGAGAAGCAAATATGAGTTTATTACTCAGATTAATTGTACTGGCACCAGCAGAGTACATTTTTAAATGCCTGTGTAACACAACATGCATATTAATGTATCAACATGGAGTTCCCTCTTGTGGCTGAGCTATGGATTGTTAATACAGCAGCAATGGCAGTGTTCATGTGTTGCTAGCACACTTACAACCATGATACATATACAGTTCAGATTGAACATGCTCAGGTAGACATGGAAACATAGGAGCTGATCCAGAGCAATGCTTACACATGTTACACAGTGTGATCACACAGAATGGAAGAAAGCACAGAAAAGCAAAAAGAAAGTAGCAGACCCATCTGACACTTCTGTGTGCTCTGCGCCAATGGAATGAGGTGGTCCATTATTTTAAATTAGAAAGGCTTCAGCAGAGGGGAGAGGAAGTTATTTACTGAATGGCAGGCATCCTGACCAGTAGATTGGACCGGGTGCTTGTCCCACGCTGTAGCTCTAGGTGTATAAATATATGTATGGATCTCCCAGCATACAGAAGTTGCCAGCTGCCATTGGCAGGATGGTGGAGTATGTCTCATTGCCACATTTGTGGAAACACGAAATGCTGTGCGTACAACTCTGCATGAGACCCTATGTTTCAAACAAAGAAGGAAGCTCATTGCCAGTAGTCTAATATAACAGAATATTATGAGGGTAATGGTGTGAAGATGTATGTTATTTGAAGCATGCAACTGTGATCTGTGATTATTTNTTTAACATTTTACTGAGTGAATTAGCAATGACAAACACAAAAACATTAAAAAACTGTAACAAAATGTAAGAAAAACCATTTCACAATGCTAAAATACACCTCCTATAGTCAGTTTTCGAAAATGCTAATTTCTGGATTCAGATGAAAATGTTCCAGGTAAGAAGAATTGATTGAACAGCAAGGTATACAGAATTAAAACATTTAGATATGCAATGACTATCCCCCTGCACCAATGTTAGGAACATGGTACATGTGTTCTGCCCTTTGGCTTGAATTCATTGTTGAAATGTAAAATATCTAAGATTTTTTTCTATAGCTGTATTTTTATTAATATCTATGCCTACTATATGCTGGTAAAATGATGTCTGAATAAAGAAAAGGCCATTATAAACCTAGCCCATTGAGTAGTATATATTTTAATGTTGGCTCTGAGCTTAAGGACATTTGAATAAAAGTATGCAGAATTTATGTGAAAAGAAACCTAGAGACGCTTTTTGCATTGGAACAATTCTTCGGTAACATAAATTTGGAATTCGAACATCTTAATTTTCCCTTAGAATAGTATCCTGTACATTACTTATTTCTGTAAAGCACTGACATTAATGTAGTGGAAGAAATAGTTCTAATAATGTTATATATCTATGCAAGAACAATTTTAAAGTTAGTCATAAAATGCTGTGATCATGGAAATAAAGCAGGTTGTTTAATTATGTTTAATATAACATAATGTGAACTTATAATCTGCAGCCTGAGACGATTATGTTCATTTTGTCTGGAAGAGTTATTTTATGTATCTGCTCACACAATGTCTCAGCATTAAATAATTTTTGAGTATACTATTGGCCTGAACCAGAGTTGCTCATCNGCCTATTTTTCAGTAGGGAAACACACAGCGGGAATGAGGTAAGTTCAGAATGGAAACAAGCACAGGAAACTGGCAAAGACTGAGGTTTTACTAAAATTATAAGGATAGTAAATAATAAAATAATAAAATCTGTAGAAGACATCAGGTTATGGACTCCTCTCCATTCCAGCACTGGATGTTAATCTATAATCGCAATTTTTTTAGATTAGACAGTGATGCAATAATGCTTGTTTAGTACCATCATTACATGGGGGTTAAGGGCATATTGGTGATAAGTGTAAGAAATAAAAGTTAGTATATGATTATTAATAGAAGAGAATAGAATCACAGTATAATAACTAAATGGTGAAATAAACATATTTGGCATGTAGTCTATGGGCAGAGTTTAATTCAGATTTTTGGCCCCCCCCAAAAAAAGTCTGCTGGCTTCCATAACTTGTGCAGAAAGCAATATCAATAGCCAAATAGTTACTTACACACAGTATTGTTATTATCATTCGCATGGTAAAAGAAACATTAATATTTTATAACAATCATTCTGGATTGACACTATATTACTGCAAATCTGAAGGCGGTATCAAAACGCGAACACAAAAACATTTACGAACTAAAAGAAGAGAGATTATTAAACAATTTATAGAAACATTCTCTGCAAATACCATACATTTGTGTAAATAAATGCACATAAAAGAGATTAGCATAAATGTGGTGTTTCATTTTAATGGTATCTGCATACAGTACACACTGAGAACAGACACCAAACATGTTCAGCGCTTTATTGTTCCTGGACCCCTTCTGGATAAATGACCCCTTCCATTAAATATATGTAGTAAAATGTTATTTAACCATACCTGCCACTCAACGGCAGTTTTAACCAAAGAATATTAAAAGTCAAGTGGAAATTCAGTACTAATGTATCTGCCACTGTATTCCTGAGTGTTAGAGGAAGGAATATATTTTTAGCACTTGAATGTCAGCCAAACCAATTCACAGGATTCATAAAACCATAAGAGTGTTGCAGGAAGCCATTTAATATTTTTGATCTTAAAGAAAATGTGAAAATGTAGCAATGGCTTAATTGATGTTGAAACCATTGGTGCCAAGCTGCCTATTCATTCTCACAGCTAAATTTATAATGGTGGTTTTCATTAAATAAAGTACTGCTAAATGTGTTGTCCTAGGCAATTTGGTTAAGCATTTGTACCCATTGTGATTGAAACCGAAAAAGTGCATTGACATTTCATTTGCATACACATTTTAGCAGTTTGTGAAAATGATGTACATAATAATCGAATCTGGGACGGAATTTGCATTGAACAGGGTCAATTGCACTTGAAACTTTCACACATGGATGAAAGCTGAGAGGCTCGCTGGCAAGAGTCATGCAATGCTGCACCGTTACATGTCCGAGGGCCAGGAATGGCGCGGAGACCTTCAACCTGCTGCATCAGTGCAGTGACAGCCTTTCAGAAATGTAACTGCATGGTAAACGCCACTGAGCAGCTGTCTAGCCCACCCAGGTCTGGCCACAAGGGGGGCAACTAAGACGGGAAATTTGGAGGGGTGATGCAGTGAAATGGGTTGAAAGGAATGATTTGTAGGGGTACAGGGGGACAAAACAATATATATTGGGAAGTCAAGAAAATATGGTGAGTGTGAAGGAACCAGTGGGCAGTGGAGGGATTAAGAGTTTACAGTGAGTCAAACTAAATAAACTTTTACACCTGAATATTCCATTCAGTGTACATTTTACATAATTTTTTAAGTAACCAAAGGAATACCTATATTGCACAATAGTAAACAAAACAGTAAATTAGAGCTTTATGTGTGCACCTTTGAAAAATGAATCCAAACAACCATGATTTNGTGAAACAGTGTGAAATGTGTTCATGGTATAAACAAAACATACAATGATTTCAGCAACTAAATCNGTACAGTTTGTAACAGAGAAGTGAATGTAATAAGGGATGTAGCCAGGTAAGGGGGTGGGGGGTAACTATTTCAGAGGAAGCCGTGTAGTAGAACAGATGAAAATACACAACTGGACAGACTACATGGGCCATGAGGCTCTTATCTAGTGTCACTTTCTATGTTTTTATGTTCAAATATATGGATTCTCATTGTTGAGATATGACCACTTTAGTAAAAAGTATGGATAGTGTAGAATGGCAGGTTTTCTATTGGCTAATAATGTTTTTCCTTTCTTATTAAATATGCCTGAACGTCTGCATTATTCAGCAAATTGCAAATAAAATGTATAATTAGCCTTCCATGTGTGACACTGCAATTGCTTTACCTATAGTTAAGACTTATCTATCATACGAAATATGATCATTTAGAAAATTCTTTTTTTGGATGACCATGATCGGAATACAAAACATCCGAATCCTGCTCATTTTAATTGTTACTGGCTGGTACAGGCATTTATAATATCCTTCGGATGGACCGATGCCCAGTGTTATGATTTAAGCTCTGCAATGCCATTCTAAAAAATGTTTCAAAATGTAAAATACACTACATTCTGGCCTTTATTTACTAAAATTCAGGTATGGAAAAGTGGAGATGTTGCCCGTTCACACTGCACAGTGTTCACCTTGGAATTCCTTGGTNAACACTGTTCACTGAAGCGTAGGTGCTGGCTTTCCAGCAAAACCTCTACTTTTCTACTGGGTCTAAGACCCAACTAAAAAGACACTGATTTAATGATACCAGTAGTCATTACCAAAACTCGTGAATTTCATGAAAACTGTCCATTTCATGAAAACCCCGGCTTTTTGCTGGTAACCTATGGGGTATTAGTAGTGTTTCTGTCAGAGTTTAACATGATACAATAGCAGACAAAGGATTTTAGTATCTCAGCGGCATCTTGAATCATCGCTTGTTTGTGGCTTTAACATAATATTTAAATCTGCGTACATAACAACTTAATAAAAAATTGTGTACGAGTTTAATGTCTTTACACAACATGTCCGCCAGAGTAGAGTCTCTTTCTTACTANNCATCTTGCAAACTTTCTTGGTAATTGATTGTTGCTAGGGTTTAAGTGATCAGATTGGGTTTAAATCACAACCAAACATAACACTATGGCCTAAATTCACTAAGCGGGGATTTTGCTGGGGATTTGAAAAAGTTGGGATTTTGCCCATNGCAACCAATCAGATTTGAGCTCACATTCTCCAGTATGTAAAATGAAGCTGAGAGCTCGAATCTGATTGGTTGTGGGCAAAATCCCCACTTTTCAAATCCCCAGCAAANTCCCCGNTTAGTGAATTTAGGCCTATAAGTCAGAATTCTTAATATTCACAGGGTTTTAGTTCTTTATTTATGTATCAATTTTGTGGGAAGAGAAATATCCATATTGTAGTTAACTAGCTCACAAGACAAGACAAAAATGAACAGCCTTAAAATGCAATGCGAGACAAATGTAACAGAAAATCTCTAAATATTTAACTAGTTTATAACAGAATGCCCTATGGACTACAAAATAAACAGAATAAGCTATCATATTAGTATAATTCTCCAAATTGTGATATTTGTACATAAGGTTCTCTTTACAATAAAATGTTACATTTATTTAAATTACTTTGCAACTGAATAAGGTCAACAGCCCCCCCCCCACACACACACACAGAAAACATTAAAACATATAATATCTGTGTAAAGTAAAGCAAAGTGGGGATGTTGCCCATAGCAACCAATCAGATTCAAGTGCTCAGTTTCATTTTACATACTGGAGCATGTGTGCTTGAATCTGATTGGCTGCTATGGGCAACATCCCCACTTTTCAATTTCCTTGCAATCACTGCGCTTAGTAAATTTAGGCCTATATGTCACTTTTGGGGGCAGCNGTGACAGGCCCAAGCTTAAGGGTGCCCCATCGCTAGTGTTATGACTATTGAGGGCGAGCCCCTAAAAATCTGGGTGTACCGGGCCCCAAGATTTCTGTTGCCGGCCCTGGCTATTAACAATGTTCTTTACAGTGGTGTCATTAACTATATTGCTTTTAATATTATCAATAAAACTGGANTAGCTCATGGTGCTCCTGTTATACTGAATAGCAGCCAAGGTTGTTTAAGTATTTGAAGTGGCAGCGTGCTATACAGTGCATTGCTGACTACTGATGTGATTGCAGGGACACCTTTCTGGGAACAGAAAGTTCTTTTCTCATCTCAATGAAANTTGATTTGGGTTACTGATTGCTCAAACAAATTGGTTCAATTGTCTAAAATTTGCAACAGCAAATAAAAGCTTAGCAATCTCTTCTCCAAACTCTTCCAGTCATATAATGACTTCTTTTAATTCATTTAGAGACATTGTCAGTAATAATTGCCACATTTTAAAAGGTAGTGCTGAAACTGGAGANATTTTGCTATCCTTTCTTCTCTGTCTAAGGGTAAATCAAAGAAAGACTTCACATTGGCTACATAAAAGTCCAGCTCTCATTAAAAGAAGGGCGCTATAGAATATTAAAATAAAAAGCATGCCAAATGAATGCATGATNAGAAAGTAAAATGGGAAGGAAAACTACACACAAACATAATCTAGACTTAATTACCTTTCTCTAATGTGCAGATGCTACTGCAAGCACTCTTTGATGTGTACAGTTGCGATCTCCACACATTTCTAAGCAATGTCATTGGAACTGCAAACAAATATTTTTTTCCAATGGCAAACACAANATTTTTAAATATGTGGTCATAGAACCTCAGATGTAACCCATCAGATGGGTTGTAGATCAAACACATTAAAATATATATGGGTTACAAGACGGTACAAGAAGTATATATAATTGACATATACTATATTGTGCTTATAATTATCCTCAAGCCATGTGACATTACAAAGCATTATAAGCACACTAAAGCAGGGTTTTACAAACCCTGGCCATCATGGTGGCCAGAAATTTGCACCTAATGACTGGGGTCAAGTAGAGGAGTTACTGCAGGAAGTGCACGGAATATCTCGCTTTCGTCAGATAACCCTGCTTATGTCAGTGACAGCTGAGCTTATCATGGCGAATAGTACCTTTACCACAGTGACAGTGGCTTTTATTTACTAACCTGCAAGAATGATAGAGTGGGGATGTTGCCCATAGCAACCAAATTGGACTCTAGATCTTATTTTCAAATTACATTCGAGCGAATGCAAGGCCGGTGCTAGGTCTCTGGGCACCCTAGTTGAGACCTAGTACCAACCCCCCACCCTCCAACTATCCAAGCTCCCTGTTGTCCCCCCACCCGATCTGGTTCACACAGTAGAGGGAGCACCACCATTCTACAGAGGAGGGGCAGACACCCTTCCAGGCTGGTTAATTATTTACATGCTGGGTTATGATATATAAATGGAGGCAGCAAGGGAGTTCTTTTGTCACCCTCTGGGNGCATTGCTCTAGGCAACCACCTAAGATGGCCTAATGGTAGCACCGACTCTGAGAGAATGTCAGCTAGAATCAGATTGGTTGCTCTAGGCAACCACCAGCTGTTCAGTAAATCTATCCCTATGACAGCAGGAGTTTAGGCTGAGTAGGACCTGCGTCTTATTTATATTCGCACAAGTAGGAAAGCTTAAGGGAGGGGCATCCACATGAGGGGATGGTTAATGGCGTCCACTGTTACAATAAAAAAAAAGTCTGGATCTATTTTTTATGCAAAACTGAGAAATGTACTGAGAAAATCTTAAGATCTGTCTATAGAGCATGCTATTTTCCATGTATTTTTATCCTCATAGCTTAGAATGTGTGAACAAGTTCTTACTACTGTACAGATTTAAATGCCAGTAAATTAAGTTNCTGCTTACACAAACATTGTAATTAAAGTCAAGTGACCTTAGATGCACTGCAGCATTAAATACAGCATAAGGAGGTGGAAAAATGGAAAATCACTGATTATAAAACCAAAGCAAAACAGAGATATTGCCATCTTTTCTGATACAATGCATTTATCTTAGTCACTTTGGGCAAGTTTAAACCTTAATNCATACAATCAGATGGCTTACATAGTACTTAATGAAATGTAATTGCATTTATATGGTATTTATATATTATATTTACAAAACAATGTGTTTTGACAATTCTCTTCAATCACTCTTTGGTACTGGGTTATGTGTGCTGTGTGGCCCTCAGCTTTCCGAAGTAAAAAAAACTACTTCATAGACACAGATGCATGAGGACAATGTTGCCTCACCTCAATCACTACTACTACTAGCCAGCAGCTATAGACACTTAAGCCTATATCTTCTAAANTGCGGGAATGGGAAGGTGAAGATAGCCCATAGCAGCCAATTAGATTTTAGTTCTTAATGTCCTATTACATACTAGAAAATGTCCACCAAAATCTGATTGATCGATACATGCAACATCTATACTTTTACATTTCAGTAATTTAGTAAATTTAGAATTACACTAGACACAGATCATCATTAGCAGGTCACTGCTCTGCTTCATGTGGACCAGCCCATGTATTTAAACATTGCAAGCTCCGCTAATACCCCTGAACTGTCCTGATTTCAGCGGGTCACACACGCTTTTGTGCTGGGGGCAGGCCATTGGTGTCATGATCTCACCCAGGGACATGTTGGGAGGTATGCTAATAATAGTATAAGGACATAAGTCANATGGCATTTTGTGAAGACGGACTGTCTAAATCAAACTTCTAAATAATACCCAGTTCAGATTATCCGGGTTTGAAAAACCTGGGTATTTGCAGGGCCAAACAGCAATCTGCCTGTTTAGATGACAGGCAGATTTTTTGTGAAATTCCCGGGTCAAGACTGTCCTGACTGAACCAGGTTAGATCACTGCCAATCCTCAGCATAGTAACTGTGGTTGGTTGTGTAAACAATCCCATTTTTTACACAGCCAATNAACTATGCAGTGCANTACCTAGGTTTGAAAAACCCGGGTAACACTGTTCAAACTGATGAGACCCAGGTCCGACCCAGGTAAAACCTTTTACCCGGATCTAAGACATATGTAAAATGACACTGGTATAAATATCAGTATTATTACCCTTCTAGCTTGTGTTTTCTGNAAGCTTCATAAACATCAGATGTCACTGTTTATAGCCACTCAATGCTGTGCTCCATTTAGTTCATTGCTCTCTGGATATTTAATGAAAAACTGCATCCAGACAGCAGAAAATGAAATTCAGTATTCACTAACTTGCTGGATGAAAGGCTTAAGCTGTTCTTTGATATCACCTACTTACTTGACAAACCCTCAATATGAATTCTACAAATATATCACCAAAAATATTACCACTAAGAAATCTTAGTACAGCACAGGGATTATGCTATATATTATCTTATAATCACAACCAAATCAACAGCCAATAGGAGCAATAGGTGGGAGGAATGATGAGCTCTGAAGAGTGTTATGCTGGTATCTTGTACAATCATGCGATGAGGAGGTACATTGCACGACACAGCGCAAATGAAACGGTAAAATTGTACCTCCCCCCGATGTGATGCGCTCTCCTGCTTGACAAATATCTGAATCCTGCCTGCTAGAGGAAAGATTTAGATGCATTGGGGAAGATTTTCATTACATGACATATAATTTAGCACATGAGATGTATCTGCATGATCTGGGCATGTAGCCAGGCAGGAGAGGAGAGGAGGCAACTGGAGAGAGAAGGGGAGGCGTGAAATAATGAGATGGGAAATTNCAAGGTAACATAAGAAGATTGTATGCGCATCTCATGTCTAAAAAAGCCAAATCTTGTCAGAGAGCTGCAATTTCANATCTCACTAGTGTATGGCCAGCATTAGAATAACACTCCTGGCTTGTGGTTTACTGAAATGCCCATAGAAGCAATGATGGACTTCATGATCTTACGCTACGCGAGGCTATGTAGGTCTCTATTAACCTAACCTAAAAACAAGAATTGAGTGCTTCTTCTGCAAAGGGAGACTATACTAGTTTCCACTCCAGCAGCTCACTCAAAAATTTGGAATGACTAAATCCCAATAAAAAAATAGACAAAAACAAACAGAGAGGAGCGCTTGGAGAGAAACTTTCATTGNAATTACATTTATTCATAAAAAGAAAAAACACACAAGTCATATATAAAAAGGTACAAATATGAAAACATATAAAAAGAGCCAACACTTCAAAATTTAAAGATTCAATTTCTGCAGTGTGATCACCTATAGCAACACTCGAGATTAGATCTAGTGTGGAAACCCACATGTAAGTGGATATTACAGCATTGTGTCTATGGTTTATGAATATCATATGTGAACTCTGCTTATCTGGTCATTCTATGTATGGTGTGACATGCTGGAGGACTGAGGAGAGAAGGGACCAGTAAGAATGCCCGGCAGNGTAACCAATACTTAACACTACAAGAATATTAAGAGAGTGGTTCCAGGACTTAATAAGCATATTCTGTGAGACTGTGAGTACTGTATTCTGCATTTGGACATTTTACGTGGTATAATATTGGAAGAGACTTCATATTGTGTAAAGAGGAACTGTAAGCGGAGTGATTTGAGAATGTTTACACAGCGTTAGGGGTCTCTACATATTTTGGGATCATTATGTATAATATGTATTCGATTCACTTGTCCCTTGTTATTGGTATTTATATACACTTGTATTATATATCTTTAGTTTTACTGTTAAGTGAACAGTGTTAAGATTCCAGTTTGTACCTGTACAATCCTGCTTTGTTTTTAGCTAGCTAGCTTACCATTGTCTGGTGTACTGGGTAAGGGCTTTCTGGTTTTGCTATTTAATGTGGTGATCTTATTTAGGATACCATTTACCAATTACTGGCCTTGCCCTCATTTAATAAGGTTAGATATGTGGAAATTGTCCATGTGTTCGTGCTGCAGATTCCTGGGACTTGCAAGCATAACTTATTGTACAGAACGTGTTTTAAATAAGATCAGCTTTCCATGCATGGTAACCCGACGTCCCTGCCTGCTTGATGCTTGCAATAAAACCTCTCTGTATTGTCAGAGGCTCCAAAAACCCTGCTCAAGGTAGACCACATGCCCAAGTGTGCAGNACTGTACGAGAGCGGGTCTCCCTGCATTCTGCCCACATTGGAGCTTGATAATACAAATCTTGCCCTGCTTCATAATGCTGATACGCATTGCAATGTGTAGGTGACAAGACCGGTGACACAAAATGTCATCATGCCCAAGTTGAGTGTGTCTGTATTGATGCTGGAGACTGTGCCTCCATACCCAGTAGTTATG
>JABWIB010004593.1:3113-33735 GCA_016617825.1 Platyplectrum ornatum
TATTTTTATTGTGAAATAGTTCTCATGGCAGAGCTAGACACACCCATGGGTGGAGCTATCCACAGGACACACCCCTTTGATGGCACAAGTTACACCCCTTTTGTGCAGCACTTGTCACAATCTCCCTGAAATCCATTTGCAAAAGTAGGCAACCCTGGTGTAACTCATGAGAGTAAGTCATGAGAGTGAAAAGCTGAATCCATCCCTATATGTGTAACCACCAACATTTTTATATAGGAGAATATTTAATTCAAGCAAAACAATACATTAAGCAGCACAGATCGTGTTCTTATATAGATGCAGTTCAAATTTTGTTCTTTATTTAGTTGCCATCATCAGGTCCACAAATCAGTTTAATGGAATGTAAACAAGTTGGAACTTGTGGAATGCAGTGGGAAAAAGTTTCTGCTCCTTTACATACATAATACAAATGAATCAGCAGATGGCTGACATGATCTATATGTAGCAATATTAGCAATACTATAGTTAGGCACTCTCATTGTTGGTAAACTATAATATTAGATAAAGTAAAACTCCAACTTACAAAAACAAAGGTTTGGAAAAAACTTTAAATAATTCTAAAACTGATTTTTTTTATTATAGTCACACTCAGCACCTCTGATGAAAGGTGTTTAAAGTGTCATTCCTCTAATGTGTGGCTGTATCTCAATGTGTTCTAGTGAGACATTAGGATGTGTGTGCATGCACAGGACAGAAAATTCCAACAATCTGAACTCTCAGACAATATACGAAAATAGAATGTTTGGGTCTTGCATCTAAAATCTAATTAATATTAATGTTCTTTCTGCATAAGACACATGGATGGTTATGCACATGTACATCTATTTGGTTTTGTGACCTCCTTGACCTGTAACAAGTTCCCTGTTGTCTGAATTGCCTAGACTGAGAAAATAAAAAGCCATATCTTCTACCTCATGGTGCAGCATAGGTGACCATGGTGTATATAGGGACATTCACAATGGACCTGAACCAGATCCAAACCTTACTAAAGCGCATCATTTTCCTCATGTTAATTGTGAAAAACTAAGTACCCTGTAAGTAAGGGTGGTGCAGAGAGCTTAAGGTGGATTCCCAAACACAAGGGGGTAATTGACTCCCTCATATGCATGGGACCCTGCATACTGTAGCTGCTGGTTTTGCATATGGAGATCTGTTAATAGGTTCACTATTATTAGATTTGTTATTACCATATATTCTTGTTAGGTACTTACCGAATCAACTAAAATGTAAAGTTTATTATTATTGATGTTTGATATTTGAGAGAAATAAACATCTATTAAGTATTCTGTTTCTGGGTCCAAGCATACAGGAGTGTTCATTAGAGCTAACCTGTAAAGTAGATATGGCTGTTAGGAGAATACAGACATTCTGATTTAAAAAAATGATTTCAAAAAGAACATTGAATAATAATGATTAATTTATATTTTTCTTACCTATATTTCTGCCATCTATACTTTCATATTTAAGGTCTAAATCAAAACATTGTGATATCCCTGTTGTATCCAAACAACCCTGCGGCCTTTGCTCACATGCAAATGTCTTATGATAACAGCTTTTTTCCTTAGGATTTCCAATCAGATTGGATAGGGAGGCGTGTGTAGCGCATGCCAATATCATAACATTGTACACAAATACACAATGGGGCAGACTGGATGGGCCATGTGGCTCTTTTCTGCCTTCACTTTCTATGTTTCTATGTTGTAATACATCCCATCAATTCTTGCAAAAAAAAGTACTTAAGCCTGCCATCTAGTGTACAATGTGCTAACTACAAGCTATTTTACTTGTGGGTAATGTAAATAAAATTTATCTGATGATAATAGTATAAATGTTTTTTTTCATCTTACTTACTTTTTTTTTACAGTTTTTGATGTTCAATCAATGCAAATACACTTTTATAGCAGTGTTATTAATTAACATATATTAAATAGCCATTTATCTAAAAAAATGACTTATACCTGGAAGTGGCATTCAGATTTAGGTTATGTCCCTCAGTTTGATGTGTCCTGCCTTTGCAATGTTCACTCACTGCATCATGAGGCATATTGACTACAATTCTTGCTGTCCAATCCTCCAGTGACTGTATAAGATATAATAAATTATATAATTACAAATTATATCAACCCACTAACATGACTGATGATAGGATTAAGGGTAGGCCTACAACTATTATATTAATGCTTTCTTCAATTGTAACCATTGGCACAATTTTATATCTCCAGTGTTTGTGTGGAAGGGGGCATGTACCACTGGCCAATCCCATTCTGTCTTTATTACCTTTCCCTTAATTTCATTAAAATCTTTCTACACCTACATCTCCCCTTCCACTCACTATGATCCAGCTATTAGAACATAAACTTGTAAGCTACTACACATTTTCTTAGACCTATGCTCCCTCTGTAACCTAGTACTGCTCATGGTTAAAATATGAATTCTTCTGGATTCTGAAGCTCCACACAGTAGTTTGAGTACCACCAGTGCCGAATGTTACCTCAGGCTCATAGCGAATTGCAATGATGAAGTCCATGGAGTATGGGATGTTGTTAATGGTAAATCTTAGCCCAGCACCATTTAATACACGAGCAAATCCAGGTCCTGTCCATGTGACAGGTTTTCCAGGAGTTGGCTGTCGTAGTACTAGCTCCACAACACCTTCTGATCCATTTGGGAAGATTTCCTATACAGAAATACAGCAAGTTTGTAGGAGTACAAACCATGACCATACCAATGCAGTTTGTAATCAGGAGAAAACCTGGGAAACAGACTAAATAAATACCTGCGCCTGCCGTCTTGCTCGTACACTTCTTTTCTTTGTTGATTTTAGTATTATTCTATTATTCTCAAACCGGAAGTCAATTCCTTGCTTCAGGAAATAGTCTTTGCATTTCGGCATGGGTGTAGGGTTAATCTATAATAGTTAAATGGAGGGTTAGGGATAGTGACGACATATTAGAGCTCTTTATATATTCCTGTTAAAATTGAAATATTGATATAATGCCATGTGTATAGGTCATACTTAATTAACATTAGATTTATAATTAAGGCACTGATCTGTTACAATGGTGGTGTGTTGCTGGTTAATCCAAATCAGCAGGTGGCATTCTATTTTGAACAATATCCTATCTACTTTTGAGGTTATGGGAATGTTCAAATTGAAAACAAAGGGCATATTGAGANTGCAACTAATGGTCACAGGCCAATACTTGATACACATAATAGTGTTTCAAGTGTGTGAGAAGCATATCTCCAAGTCCAAGGGAGGATCTTACCTGAAGATCGACATTCTTTATCTAACTAGANTTATACATTGAGAAAAATAATGAAATAAAGGAACTTTATATATATATATACTATATATATATAGAATCTACATAACACTCAATGATTAAGAATAGAGCTTATGTTAGAATAAATTATTTCATAAGTGATAATATTCTAATATAAGAATATAAGGCAAACTTTTTAGTTATACTTTATTATTTGTTGATAATAGACTTTCTAATTGAGTAATATGACATCTTATATTAGTTAATGCCACAATCGTTATATGTGTTACAATCATACTGTCTCCCAGTAGAAAGAATCCTTGCTTAGAAGGAATTAAAGCTTGCAATTGGTTGAAGATAAGCGACCGTGGGACCAATGAGATTGGAACAACAAATTAAATGATTCTTATGCAGTACTGATGTACTAAGCACACCCCTAGACCCGCATTTCTAGACAAATCTATCTAATCAAGTATATTTCAATGTATATTTCATATGTTTTAATGTTCATGTTCGCATGTTTCAATCAACCAATTCTTTATAATCACCTTTATAATTCACCAATGTCTTCAATAATTATTTGTTTTATTCATTACACCTATTACTATATTAAAATTATATAAGGTCACACTCTTGGCTTGTAGCCAGAGAGCGGTCAGGATTTTTTTTAGTAAATAGGGTTTAAAAAAAAAAACCAAAAAACTTTTTTTGGACAATCAGTTATTTCGGTTTTGACATCCCGAATATATTTGAAAAACAATGGAACAATGTCTGTTGGTTTTTTTCCAAGTGTGTACTGTGTATGTATGGGCCAGATCACTTTTTAAACAGCAAACACAAAGTATTTTGTAACGAATCAACTATTGTAATGCATTTCATAATTATTATATAAGATATAAATCTTAAAGTCACATCTTAAATCACATTGTCTCTTACTCCTCATAATGAGGAACAGTCTATTAGATACTCACGATGGGTGCTGATCCAGAGAGGGCTTGGGCTTTCTCTGCCTCATATATGTAATAATCAAGTGCTCTGAAGTAATAGCCATTTTTAGGCTGATTGCACTGAAGTCCAACAATGTTAGGAAGACAATTACACGCACCAGTACTCTGAGAGCATCTGTACAAGATAAACAGAAACAGTCTAAGGCTGCAGAGGAAGGTATCTGACAGAAGAGGGATAAAACACATCAGTGGCAATAAGAACTGTGCTTTTGGGGGTTTTGTTGACTAAAATTTTATTAAAATAAAAAAGACATTTTGTTAGTTTCAAAATAGATTTAAACTAATCTATTAAATTAGTTTAAATTGTGTACAATAAAATATAGTCAAAAGGTATTGGTCCTATGTAACGTTGATGTATCAGAAGTGAACAAAACGCTCACCATACTTATGTTTGGAGTCAACTTATGTAAGTACTAGGCCATCTAAACAGTGCATGGCATGACTGCTTTCACTCCACATCAAGTCTAGGTCATTATTTCTTGTAACTGGATTTCGTTAAGTAAATGAGAGATTGTGAGCGGTACACCATAATATTACTCCAAAGGCTGTCAGTAATAGCTAAAGTGGTTTACTTTTATTTTGTATGGACCATTTATGCAGGTTCCCTGCATGAATGCCGGTCAGTGATGCTGAATTAAACATCAGCGCATGCGCACCAGTTGTTATTAGTATGTTACTACCGCATGTCTGATCTGCATGCTAATGACCCCAGAAGGGCCATGTGTTTTTTACACTTTGTTAACAAAGCAGATCAACGCGTAAATTTAAGTTAGACACGCAAGTGTCCTGAAGGCTTGTACGAGATAGTGGAGGGAGAGGGGCCTGGACAGATGCTTGCATCAATACATCCACAAAGGGAATTATTTCCATACAGACTCATGATAAATTATATTCATACTAACTATATAATAATAATATTTAGTAGTATTTAAAAATATAATATATTATACTTACACACTACTATATGCACCTCCAATGTCACAGTTGCAGGCTGAGCATGCATACAGGCTGTTTCCAAGGCCCCAGTATCCAGGCTAAAATGTACCAAAATTGTATGTTAAATGAGGAGGACATGTTCATTTTAAAGGGGAAATAAAAAGAAAACAGCTGTATACTGTAAATGTAAACAACTGTATACATTAAAAATGTTAAAAAAGTCATAATTTTGGCTAAAACTATAAATTAAGTATGTGTATTTATTTATTTAATTCTGGCTAAAGGCAATTATTGGGATATGGTTCATTTATTCAAACAGCCCTGTTTTGTTAGGGCTGTTCTAGAAACTCTCATGACTTACACTCTCATGGGCAAAACCATGTTGAATTGCAGGGGAGGTAAATTGAATTAGTTGCAATCAGTATTACAAGTGAGAGATGATGTTTCCTAGCACAAGTATAATAACAGTATAACAGTAACACTGGTCAGTATCTGTGTGCAATTAGCAAAAATACAGTATTCCCCTGCATGCAAACACTGACATTTTACCTCCCCTACAATTCAACATGGTTTTGCCCATGAGAGTGTAATTAATGAGAGTGTAAAGATCTAAATCTGGCACACCGTGAATAAGACAACTGATGCAGCGACAAATCCCCAGTGCAGACCAGGTTTAACTCTCCCTTCCACAGCCTAATTCTAACTCTCCCTTCACTGCAGTCCAACCCTAAATTTCCCCATAGCCTAACCCTAACCTTTCACTTTTCCAATCTATACCCTCCATGCAGCCTAACCTCCCCTTCTATGCTCCATCCCGTCCCTGCAACCTAACCCTAACCTTCTCCTTAAAGTCTAGTTAGTTGTCTCAGAGAAGCAGATCTTCGAGTCACTTGAGCTGAACACTGATGGTTGTTGGCGTAATGAATGGTAGTATGTTGAAATATGGATATTTCAATTCAATGAAAACATTTCTAAATAAGCACTATTTTTACATTCACTAAGCTGACATTTAGCTGTTGGTTGTATGTATGTGGAAATAGTTCATTTCAAAATGAGTAAATATGTATTTAAGTTTCACAGTTTACAGTGTTGTAATAACTGCTCACACAGTAATCAATTGCTACAGCAAGATGTGTTTTTCCAGGATACTTTTGCAAGGAAGACAAGTAAAAATGACTGCACTGGTAACACTTACCAGACATTCATCACAGTACCGTCCCGTTGCAAGACTCTGGCATTGGCACTGCCCAGTAACAGCATCACAGACTGATGAGGGCAGAGTTCCAAATGGGTTGCAGCTACAGTCTATAAAATAACGAATCAGAGTAATTATTTGTTTGTTTCCTTGTTTATCATTCAATATACACTTAGTAAATACTTACCAACACTACTTACATTGGCAGCCCTCTGGTTCACTAGCACTCAGTCCAAAATAGGCAGGTTTACATTGATCACATCGGATTCCTTCTACATTTTCCTTGCACAAGCATGTTCCTGCACTGATTCCCTTCTCGTGGTCTGTGTGCTGCTGACATAATCCATTACCTTGTGTTCCATCTGGATCACAGTCACAGGCTNCAGGAAAACAATATCAATATTTAGAGTGAAAAAAATATTCTAGACACAGATATTATGTATTGTCTTCAGATGGTATGTACATACCCATTGCCTCTATGAAAATCACGTTGTTTAAATAGAGCTAGATACTTAGGCATGCACTCTCAACTCTGCTTAGTTTATATCCTCTCCATAGAGAGTATTAAAAACAGAAAAAGAGACAGAATTTGCTATACACAAGAGGTCCAGTCAGTTAACTTATAATCAACTAATAAAAATATTTAACTGGACTGTTTTCGATTTCATTTTTATTTTTATTTTTTAACTTTATTTTGGTCCATGGAAACAATAACCAAGAGGCTTTACATGAGAAAGAAAAAGGTCGGTAATAAACAACATGAGCAATATGAGAAAAATGGAGCCTGCTGGTCAAGGAAAACTAAGAAATCATGAATAAAACTAAAGCTGGCCATACACTATAAGATAAATTGTTTTAAGATTTTTTTCAAGAGTGGGCAAATCCATGTTGAATTGCAGTGGAGATAAAATGAATGTTAGTGTTTGCATGCAGGGAGAATACTTAATTTTTGCATATATATACTGACCAGCGTTACTGTTACACTGTTATTAGACTGCTAGGAAACATCATCTTTCACCTGTAATAGTGATTTCGGTTAATTCAATTTGCCTCCCCTGCAGTTCAACATGGTTTTGCCCACTCTTGACAAATCTTTTGATTGGAACAATTTATCTTATAGTGTATGGCCAGCTTAAGGCCTCTATGCTTGAGCAATGGCATAGAGGTCTAGGCGTAGATGTAATCAAAACAGTTTTTGCATTATACATTTGTGATACCCCAGGTATCCCTTTGTACTGTCCCTTTAAATTGACTGTGCCTTTAAGTTTCTGACTGTGGTATGTTCATGCTTCTCTAAAGAACTCTAGGGGCCTTCCCCATGATCAGGAGTGAGCTATCTGGAACTGTGCATAAGTGTTATGTGACTGTGGCCATAGCAACCTGTTATAGAGTCTAAGAAATAATTGTTCTCATTGTTGTGACATTATTTGAGTGGTTGATTATTTGTTATTATAGAAAGTGAAATAAGTTAACTTGCTAAGAAAGACCTTTAGAGTAAATTAGAGTCAAGTTAGAGTTAAGTAACTGTTTATTGATGAATAAATTCTTGAAATGTAATGCAAGTCTGCCTCTTCTCCATTAGGGGTGTCTGTCCTACCTGTCTCATTTCACGGTGAACACAGTTCTTGGGCAGAAGAAAGAGAGCCCTGGGGACGCCTGTGTCAAGCAACACCATTACATCTGACACACCGGAAGGCACATCACCACATGTGCACAACAGGAATACAGAAAAAGTGGACACAATGTAAATGAAACACAACTAGAATAAATAGGATAACCTCAAATCGGCGCTGGCTAAAATACACTCTTAATGTTGCAACACAATAAAATAATAGTCCAAGGAATGCCAAATGAAAAGTCTACTATAATATCAATAGAGTCCAATAACAATCCAAATCCAATAAAAACTCCAATGAATAAAAATCCAAAAAAAAACTCCAATTAAAAATACGTAGCAGCCCTCTTCTCAGGTTCCCCTATAAATAAATATAAGAACACATATGTCTAAATCAATAAAACATCACTTTAATTGACAAAACAATATGTAAAAGAACCATAAAAGAGACAAGGCACTTCCCTTTAGCAGTGTAACTTTCAGTCCGTTATCGGCGCTATGATGGAGAAGCAGCTGCAGTCCACATCCTCGTCAAATACCCGGGCTGGCTTGGAGTGGCACGAAGCTGTCACCGTCCGGATAGAAGCACCTGCAGGGGACATCGCAGGATGTGGACTGCAGCTGCTTCTCCATCATAGCGCCGATAACGGACTGAAAGTTACACTGCTAAAGGGAAGTGCCTTGTCTCTTTTATGGACAGGCTAGCGCCATTCACAATGTAAATGAGACAGTGGGTGGTTTTGTGCAGCCACAAATGCAGCAGTAGCTAGGTTTAGGTGACACACTGGGGTAACTTTTTAATGAATAAAAAGCCCCTTACCTCAGTCACAACGCTGACCAATACCTATTAATTAACAATAACAGTAATTAAAGAATAAAGTATGTTTTACAAAAAGATTGAATATACTAAACTATACTGACTATAACTTTTATTTTTGATTGAATGGCAGCAGATTAAAGCCAGTGTTTTCGACTTTTAGTTTCTACCTACCAAGAGAAACCAGAAGCTGGCAGCATGGGTGTTGGAATTTGGGCGTGATTTAAATCCAACCCGAAACCCCGCCCCTTGATTGGTAAAATTGTGTATTTACTATGAATGGCCTGGTTTTGATGTTATCAGGTCCTGCTTTTTCTTTGTAATGATTGGCCTGCCTCTGCCCAGGTCCCAGAAGATTTGCAGACTATCCCGGGATAATGGTAGAAATGCCCGAAAATCAGGAGTCTCCTTTTTACAGCTAGTTTAACTCAGGCATCTATTTGATATATTTACATATTTAAGGGTTTGAATGTTTTGCTTAATCTATAAGATGAAATTAGTTTTAATAATTTTTAAAACCTTTATTATAATTACATAGCACACATATAAAGTTTTAATTTAAATGAATTATAAAAAAAGATATACACGCTTTAAACATGCAAACGTGTATGGAATGTTGCTTTACACCTTGCTGCATATTTGCCTATGTGATACCCGAGCATCACTAACAAGGGGTTAATCTGGATTCTGTTGAGTGTAATGTCTGGCTATGAGTTATAGTGCTATATTGTATGGATTATCTCCTGTTTACTGTCTGCTGGCCTTGGAGCGGGTTCTGTAAAGAGGAGCTATATAAGTCTGAAGAGTTGGGTACTAGGTGTGGAAGTTTTGTTTTATGTTTGCAAGTTGTTATATTGACCCTGAAAGGCATTGAAACGTATCCACTTTGCTGATCGTGAGGGATGGACGGCTTTATTCAACCCATCAGAATGACCCGAGAGGAGATGGACTATTTATGTGACTGGGCCGAGTCTGTGGACCTGAGCAATGAGATGGGGAGGATGCGGCTGAAACTATGGACTTACTAGCCCTTGCACCAATATATTGCAAGCCAGTTACCGGGGAGTGCGACTCACACAGAGACTTCCCTGGAGCAACCTCTCGGGTCATATATTGCAGAGGAGGTTGGCCAAAGACCCCCATCGAAGGAAGGGTTGAGGCTGTGCAACACAGTACAAGGCTAAATGGTTGGCCAGACTTGCAGAGCGTGCAGAGCGAGAAGCTAAGTGAATTGCGGCTCTCAAGGTATGCCCAACCTGACCCAGTGCCAGCCTTTGCCACTGAGGTCTGGGACAAATTGCCAGCGCTGTGTGCTGACAACAGGGAGGAGACCGCACTTCTCGAATTGACTCCCGTCAGGCCCAATCACCTGAGGGCCCACTCACCCACCTGAGCCGTGCACCACACAAAGCCAATACCGGGACCATGGGGATGAGTCACCCCCAGCCTGCGGGACCAGTAGAGGGGGAGAGGCGACTACATGTTACCTCTTATATGCGGGCCAGATGGGCAAAGGTCACAGATACTACAAAGCAACCTTTGCCAGGACGGGCTCATCCTGGAGCTGTACCGACACCCGAGGTTAATTTCTTTACCCGTATACTGACTTCCAGCCATTTATCTTCGACACCTCCTCCACCCCTCACTGGCATAGGTGAACTGTGGATCCACCAGTTTGAGCTAGCGTTAATCTGCTACCCCTGCCCCTCGGGGTGTGAAGGATGCTGCTGAAGGACTCAGTGTCTTGCTACATGTTAGATTACTTCGTTGATGGTATTGCATATTACAGTTGTGTCTAATGTATCAATGTCTCTGTTGTATTACCAGCGTGATGGTAAACGTTTGTTCTGATGCTTGTTTTGTGTTTATTATATCATGTAACTAAGTTCGTTGCCCTAGTATATTAGGTTAAATAAATACTGTTGCATTAAAATGGTGTGTTTATTGGGCTAGGGAGGGAAATGGTAAACTGGGTAAAGGCTGCGGGTTGGGTCTCCGGTCCACGCTTCCTGCATTGGTTTTGACCATTGTTAGTACTGGGACAGACAGGGCACAATAGTTTGGGGCCACGGGCTACTCTATTCCAATCTATCCTAGGGCCACATCCCTTTTAGTCCTACAGGTGTATGAGGACCACAGAGCTGAGGTAACATTCCGGGGTGACACATATTAACCTATTATAGTCATGTACAGTGACCTCCTTGCCACGTGGCCTGGCATGAGTTAAGGCGGGGGTCATCACGCCTATACATACATGCCAATGGACCAACACATTTTTAAGAATGTATGTACGCAAAGGCAGTTGGTTTAGAAGTCTTATATTAGTTATACTTTTCACTATGAAAGTATTTAGAAAAGGATAGATTGTTGACATACAGTACAAAGCGTCTCTGGAAATATAAAATGTGAACTTACGGATACAGGTGTTAGGGTCAGAAATATCCTTTAGAGGGTCATGGTAGAAGTATGGCTTGCATAGTTCACATTGATTCCCTCTTGTATTGTGCTGACAGTCCTCACACACACCACCACTGCTGCCATGATTTGCCTGGTATACCAGCATGTCAAAGTGGCATCTATCAGAGTGTCCATTACAATTGCACTCTAAAAAATAAAAATAGAATCCATTAACAGGCATAATAAAATCGTAAATCTTGAAACAATTGCTTTAATTAGTCAGATATTGTGTTGGTTATGTCATCTGCTCATGTGTCCTGCTCCCGGACCACGGAAAGTTGGGAGGTATGTAAAAGATTATACCGTTCAGACCAGGGCTCGAAGTGGGGGGGTATACGGGGGTATGACATACCGGCACTTCTCTCACTGTTGTAATGAAAAAATGTAAAATCTCCATTGACTTCCATTATATCCTGTGTTTTCATACCCCCACTTCTGAATGTCCATACCACCACTTCTAAATTTCCACTTCGACCACTGGTTCAGACTGTGTTCAGATCAGATTTCCAGATGTGTGAGCATTTGTACATCACAATCAGGGCCGCCACAATGATCACCCGGGCCCTGGACTCACAAAGTCCCGGGCCCCCCCACGTGATGCCAAAACGTCAGCGTGGGAGGCCGTCGGGCCTATTTAAACTCACTTAGATGCCAATAATGGCATCTAAGTGAGTTCAGGCAGGCTGTTGGAATGGCCTACCCACCAGTATAGGGCGCTGGACCCCAGCCAGGGGATGGCCAGGTCTGGGACAGTAGGACCGGCTGTCCCCCCCTGATGGCGGCCCTAATCACAATATTTGATGATTTCCATTTTGCGTGCTTGGAGGAGACAATTTAGGGAAGGTAAATTAATAATATCAAGGCTGAGATATAAAATGTAATTGTAATTTTCAGGACTATAAATATTTTTACAGGTAACATCTTACCCTACAGTTATTTGAGCTGCATACATAAAAAACCTACTGTGAACCCATGACAGAGAATTTAATTATTAGGTTTCAACTAGATGCTAAGCTCCTTAGCTATCCCAGCCATCTGTAACAAATCAAACAAGCTGTCAAGAGCCAAAAGCTGTATTCATCTGTTTACTATAAAATAGACAATTGCAAGCTCTGTTCTTGCTACAACAGTCTCCTCAATATTATTAAGGGTAATAATACTCTTGACTAATGTATGATTTCTTGGACTGTTTAAAAAATGACTTTCCAGAGACCACTGGATTAAACCACAGTTATATACCTGCAAACAAAAGTTATTATCTCCTTGGACCCCTAGATCCTGTATATGCTGTGTAGGATATGCAGTGTAATTTTCAACCCCTAATATATGTGTTGGAATTGGACAAATTGTGACATGACAAATAATACATATAATCTTATTGTGTATGCTATGTTTTTATAATGGCCATTGTTGTCTTATTTTATTTATTTATGTATTACCAACTTTTGAAAAGGAATATCAGGGAGATTGTGATAGCGCTATCATGCGCTGCACGGAAGGGGTGTAACCTGTGCCACCAAAGGGGTGTGTCCTGTAGATATCTACCGTGTTTCCCCGATAATAAGACCTATCCCGAAAGTAAGCCCTACCCCTAAATATGGGTATAGGGCTAAAATAAGCCCTACCCCAAAAATAAGACCTACTAAAACGGCATGTCTGCAATCTGCAGACACGGACATCTCTCCCTGTTCAGAACACTGAAGTCCCTCATTCCCCCCACCCTTGGGAGGGAGGAGTAAAGACTTCAGTGCAATGTAGTGGTGGACACTGCTGGTGCACAATGAGCAGCATATAAGTAGTATATAAAGATATATATATACACAGATATATATGTATGGGAGCAAGAAGGTTCTTATGTACAAGCTGACTGTACTTGTGTTGGGTCTGTTGCTGCTATACACAGGATTTACAGTGAAGTCCAGACACTACATTGCACTGAAGTCTTTACTCCTCCCTCCCAAGGGTGGGGAAATGAGGGACTTCAGTGTTCAGAAAGGGGAGAGATGCCGGTGTCTGCAGACAGTAAGTGACAGTAACTCATTGCAGGACTGGGTGGACATATAAGCAGGACTTGGGGGGACATCTAAGCAGGACTTGAAATAAGCCCTACCCTGAAAATAAGCCCTATAGTTTTTTTTGGATGAAAAAAAAAATAAGACAGTGTCTTATTATCGGGGAAACACGGTAGCTCGTCCATCCGAAGTATTGTTAACATCAGTAGTAATTATGCGTTATTGTTCATTAAATGAACATATGTATTATTGTTATTATTAATTTGTAAATAGGATCCACTGACTGCTTTACCTTATCGAATTAGGACAGTTTATGAATTCTATAATCATAACGCAAAGTTTTCATGAACTGAATCAGCATCAGGGAGATTGCCCAACACTTCAGGGAGTCAGGGAGATCACTCACTTTTCAGGGATTCTCCCTGATATTCAAGGAGAGTTGGCAACCATAATCTTACCTTAAGCAGACTAAAAGCATCATTAAAATATTTTTCAGACAGTGTTTAATTATTTTATTGATGGTATCAGTGCACACTCATGACAGATATAACATAGAGCATAAAACTACAAAGCCTGGGGTAATCAACATTGATAACCATTAGATTTTCACAGATTTTTTGAATACTGTACTCACTCCTACAGGCATTGTCTTTATAGCCATTTGCTGGGCGCCACGGTGCATCATTATAAAATGCTTTACATTTCTCACAGTTTAGGCCATCTGTGTTATGCTGACAGACGCATTTACCATGTACCTAGTAAAATAATAATTTGACCAAACAGAAAAAAATGCAGATTATTAGTTCAAATATATCAAGTAAATATCAGAACTAGACCCTTTTCAATGATGATATTTTATTGTAGAATTATATAGACAATCATGGTCTGGAACATGTCGTTTCACCTTTCCCATGTTGCCCCTTCAAAACTCCCATGTAATGACGCAATCATTGGTGATTATTGTGTTGCTCTGGTTCATGCACTTATAACTTTATTAAGAATGGCTGTTGATTTGTGTCATCAAGCCCTTCCCATTCATAGTATAGATCCCAGGATACTGGGAGAAATGCCTTAAATTTGGAAATTCCGGGAAAGTGGCCACCTCTGGTATATTATAATGTTAATATGTTAATGTTGCATAAAAAGTTCATTTGATGGGATCAAGTAATTCATATTTGTTACACCATACATTTAGTGCAATAGACTGCATTGGTAAAATAAGTATACCATACCTCCCAACTGTCCCCATTTCAGCGGGACAGTCCCTCCCTCCTCAGTGTTTGTCCTGCTAACGGGACAAACTTTTTTTCAATTAAATGCCGCAAGTCGCGGCGGCAAAAAGGGGCGGGGCTTGCCCGTGGAGGGGCGGAGTCAGGGCGTGCCAGAGGCGGAGTCGGGGCGTGCCAGAGGCGGAGTCGGCCGGGTCCGGGGGCGGGGCTTATTTGTCCCGCGGCCCCGACCTCCAAAGTTGGGAGGTATGGTATACTATGCATTTAAAGTACATGGGACAGGCTATAAAACACATTAATAAAACATATGTGGAACCTACTGTACATTTTAATATGAAATCTGAGATATACGTATTACCACTAGAATTAAATCAAAAACTCATTTATATTACTTTATATGAAACACCCAAAATAACCCCATTTACTATTTGCCTTTAATTTGTTCAATGAGTTTTAGCATTCCAACCTGCACATTTAGAAGAGTGAGTCAATAAAATAAAAGATTATTTATATCTTACCATTCCAGGCTGATCAAACTCTTCCCTTCTCGAGTTCTCCAAAGGGGTGCATTCCCTGGCATGCCCATTACAAAAGCAGTTTCCTTTTACTGTCATGCTATATATTGCATAGTAATAATTCTGTTGTTGTTCACTTTGCCATCCGTTGCCCAATGTATCCCCAAGGGTATGAAGTTTTGTAAAATTTATCCTTAAATTAGTTAATATCATAGTATCTAAAAATAAATAGTATATTAATTGGCAAAATTAAATATTTTTACACATAACACAGAATGCTGGAGACATTCATTTCTCTGTACTGGATGTCAGGACATGTGGGCCTTTATGCCTCTCCAAATGACTAACATGCCCTGGCAACCCTTATGGGCACAATTTTTTTTTTAACCACAACCAACAGTCATGGAGCAAGAAGAGACCTAATACTATCTGGGAGTGCACCTTGGACAGGGTCTGCTGAACTAATACCCTTGGAAACTGACTTAGTGCTGAATGGAATCATGGGTGGAGGGCTTTAAATCATAGGGCTGGATTCAGCTTTTCACTCTCATGACTTACATTCATGAGTTACACTCTCATGGGCAAAACCATGTTGAATTGCAGGGGGAGAGTAAAATGAATGTCAGTGTGTGCATGCAGGGAGAATACTTTATTGTTGCATGTTGCACACAGATACTGACCAGCGTTACTGTTACACTGTTATTACACTTGGGCTAGGAAATATTAGCTGTCACTTGTTATGCTGATTGCAACTAATTAAATTTACCTCCCCTGCAATTCATCATGGTTTTACCCATGAGAGTGTAACTCATGAGTGTAAGTCATGAGAGTGAAAAGCTGAATCTGGCCCATAGTCTCTCACTCTCTATGGTTTTACCAGCCCTGACTGGGAATGGAAAAATTGAGATGTTGCCCATAGCAACCAATCAGATTAGAGCTCTCATTTTATTTTTACATACTAGAGAATGTCAGCAAGAATCTGATTGGTTGCTATGGGCAACATCTCCACTTAACTATTCCTGCAGCTTTGTAAATACAGGCCATAAAGTCTAGCTAGTAACCATACAATAAAATTCACCATACAATAAAAAGAGACACAGAAATTGAACCCTACAACATGACCCATTCCATTAGGTACAAAATACTCTGTTCCTGAACAGCCACAAAAATATATTTTTTAACCCAAGTGGTTACCATAGTAACTGACTGCTGTAAGCTAAGGAGCAGAGTATTTTGTACCTGTTGGAATGAGTCACTCAGACTGAAAGAAATGAAGTTGTATGTTGTCAATCATTAAACATGTCTGGGGTTTTTTTTTTAAATAATCTGTTTGACCATAGAGTATGGTCATAAATAAGACAGACTTCAACAACAACTACAAGTAAGTATGAGGACCATGTTTATTATTTAATAATATCTAACATTTTGCAGGAAGGTTGTTGCTGGATGTACAACCTATAATGATTACATAGTTTCAGGTATGTAAGTATATAATGTAGTATGTACCTTGTATGTTGGGTTCAATGAAATCATGAAAAACAACATCGCCAAGTGACCTTAAAACAACCTACAAAATAAATTGTTCATTAATGTCAGAATATTATAGCATTACAAATTTTGCCATTACAGTATTCTAATACAGTAACATTATTTTACCAATTCAGATTCACAATAATTTTTTTATCATACTGATTATGTTGTGGAATACCAATTATTAATTTATATTTGTAATATTTACAAATTCATTTATTAATGGTAATGAACATGTGGAGGGAGGGCTCAATTTGAAGTACTGATTGCACACAACTTTTCAGGTAAATTGTTCTCTTACACCAATGGATAACCACCTTTACAAACTCATGATCGCCATCTAGTACTCTTTAATCATTTTACAACAGAGTTTAGTAACTCCAACACATAAATCTGCCAAAGACCACAGAACTAGACATCACTGTTCAATTCCTGTAGAATTTTGGGAAATATCATTGGTGAAGGTAGCCAAGGTTACAATTCATACTTAAATTTTCCTGGTACAATCGTAGCCATGAACACCATTGAAAGGTGCCTTAGAATATTGTGAAGGGTGAAAACCTGGTTAAAATGTTTAAACGCAAATAACCATTTCTATGGAATATGCATGAAGAATGTTCACAAAAAATATGGAAAGCAGCTGAAGATCTAGTGAGTCTTGTATAAAGACTCCTCCTCTAGACTCTTCTATTAGCTAGATACGCACCACGTTTGTGTAGTAAATGAAAATCTATCATACCTCCCCTTCTGTAGATGGTTCCATATCAGAGTAACTTGAATCACAAACTATATCTCCTATTTTAACAGTATAACCTTCTGATACTCCTGGAAAAGCTGAAGCACAGTTCTGTGCAAAATATCTGAACACCTTCCATGTTTTCCCAAAGTCTCTGGATCGTTCGACCAGCATGGCAGCAGGTCGAAATGTCTAAGAAACAGATAGAACAGTTACATGGAAATGATATGGCTATGATATGTAAGCACACCATACACACAAGTATATAAAAAAAGAAAATAATAAATATGGTTCATTTGTAACTTCAAATATTCTTACTAAAGCTATATCACTATGACATGTGATAGGTATTACTCAATATCTTGATAGCCAAATTCGACGCTGGAAAGAGTCCTATTCTGACCAATGCCATATTGTTATGACCCTTGCCATATTATTGTATGACTTAAATGGTTTTGATATCAACTGTCGTTACAAAAACAAAATAAAATATTAGGGATTTGAGCTGATCTGACATCAGTGATTCCACTTTCCCTAAACTGTATTCTGAAAGATATTATACATTATTGTGTTCTGTGTATTTTAGGATACATTGAGATTTTGACAAATCACATATATTGTAACAGACAATACCTTAAACATCATTATGAGGTGGCTGAACTGAAATAATGTTTCCAGGTCCAATCTAATGCTGACATAATCAACTCCTAAAAAAATAAATTGCACAGTTTAGCATACGATTTCAAAACCTTTCCCGGAGCCGGAATATGGAAAACGGAACCATGCCGGAACCAGTTAGTTAATCACAGCGCCACCTTTCTACAGTAAAAAGACACTGTCAGCTGTGCTGGCAGAGCTGCTGCTCAAAAATCTAGTTCACAAAAGCCTTCCTGACCCTGGCTAACATTATGCTTTTTGTTGCTGCAATCTCTCATATCTCTTATCAGCAGTATATGACAGGAGGAAGCATAAAGGTTACCAGATTTCTGTTTAACCCATGCATGACCATGAGCTTCCTATTAAAGATACAGACAGTCTATCTGGTAGTCTGCAAGTCTATGTGTATGTGTCTATCTATCTATCTATCTATCTATCTATCTATCTATACATATGTGTGTGTGTGTGCGTGTATAGATACAGTATATATACAGGTATATATACAGGTGTTTAAATGACAGCATCATAAACGGGATACTGACGCCTTTGTACACATAATCTAGGTGCCAGAACAAGTGTTTAAGTGATTTAGACCCCCGTTCTGGCAGCATAAATGGGTTATCAACGCTTTTGTACACATAATCAAGGTACTGGAACAGGTGGTTAGGTGACTCAGACCCCCGTTCCAGCAGCTGGGACTGGTTTCGGACATCTTTTTTTACACATTATTCAGGTGATGGAACTGGTTTATGATGCATTTGTACACATAATCCAGGTGCTGGAACAGGTACCTGAGTGACTCTGACCCCCATTCCGTCAACTGGAACGAGTTACTGACGCATTTGTATACTTAATCTGGGTGCTGGAATTTCTGCCTAAGAGTTTCAGATTCCCATTCCAATTTTTATTATTATTATTATTGTAAACATAAAATCTGCAGTCTGTCATATGTTTGTCTTGTTCTCATAAGATTTTTATATTGCTATATATACACCATTCTATCATTAATGAAAACTACCAGACACACACTGTTTTGCAAGAACCATTGAAAACTACAAACACTAGGTGGCACTGCAGGTGGAGGACTCATTCCGGCTGTTCTGGTTCCAGCATGGTTCCGGCTTTCACCCATACCTCTATTCAGTTTAATGTCTTTGCATAGGGATGAGAAAAATAAAAGCTGTATTTTATTGCAGAGAACTGAAGTGATTAGAAGTTTTCAATTCATATGAGACATTTTCCTAGTCCAGAATACCTTCTCCTCAGACATATCTACTACATATTGATCGTGCAAATGTAAATAGAACCAATCTTACCCTAATAAAAGCCCACTCTACAGTTTGGCAGGTGAGCTTAACCCAATATAGCTATATAGCTATATTGTGAACTAAACCTCCTCTATATGTATGTGCTGACACATAGTGATATATATTGTTTGGTATGGAGCGCCGGACTTTCTCTGTTCCTTATATCTACTACATATTGATCGTGCAAATGTAAATAGAACCAATCTTACCCTAATAAAAGCCCACTCTACAGTTTCCTCCATATGTCTGATAAATACCATTCCTAACTCTGTAATAACCTTACCATTCATCGCAAGGCGAACCTGCTAGTCACATAAACCATCATCTAAATACATATGGTGGTGCAAGTGACATTTCGGAATAGCAACACATTTCATTCAGCAAATTCTCATTTCTGACACAGCCTGCTGAATGAACATAACTTAATTTTCTTGTGAGTTAGCATGATAAAAACACAAAACATAAATGCATGCTCAAGATGAACATCTTGTTACCAGATTTCTTTATCTTGCAATAAGTATAATGACCTATACATTGTAAACCTGTGAGCAGGACTGTCTTACCTGTGAATATGTTTATTACAGATTCATATAACTATGTCCTAAGCACAATTAATAAATTATTAATAACACATTTGAACTATCACTGACATATTTTACATGGCATTCCATAGAGTATTTTTTACAATCTCTTACCATTTTCCGATTGCCACCATTTCCTTTTCCACTCTGGATCAAATGTTGTAATAACATTTTNAATGTTATGGCTATTAGGATTAGAGTATGGAGTATAAGGGTACCTGGAATCACAGGTAAAACATTTTTCATCTTCCTGGAATATAAGAGACATACATACACACAGGTTTAATAAGGTTAAAATGGTAGAATATTAAAAAAATTTCAACTAATTGATAAAATATTATTAAACACACTAAAAAGGTGAAGTAAACATCATATATACTGCAAGACTTACATTTCACTATGTGAAATTAATAATCAATAATATATCAATAATCATAGTAATACATTTTTTATATTATAAAGAAAAAATCCTCTAAATCATTTAAATTGAGACAAATTACTGGCATACTTGATAGTGGTATTACTATAGTAATCCCTGTGTCCTTCTCAAGTATTATACATTACTAAAATACTAAAGACTAAAGTATGATCCAACATTGTGCTCACTTGTGGATATCCAGATATAAATAACTTCTGCCAGCACCCACATTGACTAGAATATAGTAATTATCATGTCATAATGCCATTTTATTCTTGTAAGAATTTGCTACGCCACAGATTTGTATTATATTATACAGTTTTACTTTTTGCTTTCATCAGTTTTTTCTTAACACCTGTGAGCTTGCAATTTATTTTAGATCACTAAAAATTACTTAGTATAGTCTAGATTTCTAACGAGCTTCCATTCTCTGGAACACTCTGCTCCATTAGAAAGTAAACATGCTTTTAATACATATCTACCAACTTCCCGTATGCTCATTTTCACTAAAAAGTGCATAATAAACAGTGATATGATAAATTACTACAGTACGCAGTGGCTTAGCATAATGACCCATACGTTTATTGGTATTTGCATGTTAATATTCATCAAGCTTACCTCTAGATAGCTGATAATGCAGTACCTCTGAGGTTCATCCTGCCCACATGTTGAAGATGATGAGAGCTGTTTACTGCGCCCCACTAAAAGATCCCCAATAGGTGGATAACAAGGACCATCTTCACAGCTACCAAATGCACCTTGACCATGTGCAAGATGTATGAGGGCTAATTTGTGAAAGTAGAACAGAGATTAACATACAGCATAGGTTAAATGAGTAGTATTGTAATACTACAAAAGTAATATAAATCTACATTCTTTGAGATTTATTAAATATTGAAACTAAAAAGATAAAAACAATAAATATAAAATGCTATAATTCTATGAATACATTGTATATGTCTTTCTGATGTATCCTATTAAATTTTGGATTATTGGGTCTAAACATTCATTTATTGGATCTAAAAATTACACAGCTTTTTACCTATATGATACTTAATTTTCCACATTGTATATTTAATTCAAATTGAAAGGTTATTATAATTTATTATGCAAAAATATTGATCATTGCTTTAATTGTTTGTTATTAGTGTTTTTGGATTAGTTTTTTTTCAATATCCTACAATCAGTATGCAGGTATTTATTATTGTTATATAATAAATAAAATGATTGAAAAGGTATTAGAGACACCATTTAAANCACTACTTTCAAGTACACAACCTTCTATTTAAGTACAATCAATGAAATGGATAGCATGTTTAACAAATTACTAATGTTTACTAAATATTTTCATTAGTTCTAGAAATAAACTCTAACAATAAGTGTGTTATGGTATGTATGTATTTTTGATATGGTATGTATGTATGTATGTATGTAATGTATGTATGTATGTATGAATGTATGTTCTAGTATGTATTTTATGGTATATATGTATGTATGTTATCATATGTATGTTATGGTATGTATCTATGTATGTTTTAGTATAGAGATGTTATAGAGATGACTCACCAGTGATTTGAGATTTATGGAGTTGACATATTGGAAACAATGCTGAAAAAAACTAAAGACCATTTTACACCTGGAGTAAAATATTTTCAGCCCCTTTGTTACTTTCCCTCCAGGGTTAAGTCTCTTATAACAGGTTATGTCTTGAATGTTAAACCTCAGTTGAAGCCCTAGAGACTACATAGCATTACTTATTGTACTTGGCAGGACTTGTCCTAATTACCACATTCTAAAGGAAAGTGTAACATATATCTGTAAAAATGCCAGTGATGTCCTAAAGATAGACCTTTCATTGTAGTAATCAATGACACGGTTTATAGTCTTTATTTAGAAATTAACAGTAAAAAAAATTCACTTTTTAATATCATCCAGATAAGAATCTTAGTATCAGCTAATTAGCAGGTTAAATCCATAGTTGTCTCTAACAAAAAGAAGCACAAGGTGCCTGCTGTTCTTATACTGTTACTTTAGCTCCATTTGCTGTCAGTGGGGCAGAGCACCTCACCTGTCACACTGACAGGCACCCTGCCCATCCAATCAGAGAGCCTGACCTTATGTGCCTGTGTCCATAAGCCCCTGGACCCAGTATATAAACAGGACCAGTACATAAAAATAAAAATGGGAATGCTGTCCCTGGTGTGCCTGTATCTAAACTAAAGTAAAGAATATATGTCTACCTTAAAATAAATAAATCTTTAGTCAATTAAATGATTATATTGTAAATTATGCTTAATCAAACTTTTATTAATGATATCTACAATGCTGCCAATAATAGCAAAGAAAGAAAATGTCTAGAATCTAATGACTGCCATAAGGACTTTTTATTTTTATAAACATTATTTTCATGCGATAATGCTAAGAATTAACTTCTTAGTATTTGCAAAGCATGGATCACCATGGAAAAGTGCTGTTTCCATGGCGATCCATGTAAATATATTGCAGATCCTGACCACCCTCTCCTACATCAGGTTCAGGGCCATTAATAATTTGATCCATACATGATGGTTACCTCTATATGAGTTACGTACAGACACTTTGTAGCGCCTAATAAATGAGCGTTAAAAAAATGAATAATATATAACATAATATTTGAGTTCTTTGTGCATAAGCAAAGTATTTTCCTGCATACAAAAATTATCAGAACTCACATGATTTGTAGAATTTGTGTTCTCTAGTGCCAGTTTTTAGCCTCATCATTTGTAGCATACATGTCAGAAAAACAAATAATATGCTTATTTTCTCCTGAACAAATGAAGCTCAGAGCAGGCGAATTAATTAATATAATGGCAGGCAATATACTGCAAAAATGTCATTTTGCTTGTAATGCTGTATATGCATGATTGCAAAATTTCTTTTCCCGGTAGGCCCGGGAGTCAACATAGTTCTTCAATAAAATATCACAGTGTTATTAAGAACATAAATGATGCTTTGGCTTGTGTTTAATGTTCAACAGGTATCTAGGAGCCCCTATATCGAGAGTTAGTTGTTCAGCTATATAAGTCAAGCAGGTACTTTTGCAGTCAGTTGCATGAAGAGGCTGAGGGACTGACCTAGTGTTATAAACTGTATACCCCAGTTACTATTAACCCTATATAGCTATGAAAATACTTTTTACATATACATATAAGCTAGCATTGTATGATGTTAGCATCAAGTATACTCTGTTCCCAATACACTCTTTTATTATTATCCCAGGAATACATTGTTCTTATAACATCTACATAATCGACGGGATCTAGAATCCCATCTGTAGCTCAAATTCCACACACAAAAAAGGAACATAACAAGACTTATTACGTAGGTTTCTTGTGTAGATCCCGGCCAGTGACACAAGAATAAAAATCTGCATTAGTGTGACAGATGTTTTAGTATATAGCTAATGCTCATGAAACTTCAGTTTCATATGCGTTAGCCACATACAAGGGGCAAGGTTATTACATTAGCATGCCAAATCAGCGATGCCGTGCAGAACTTTATGTGCATGGAACAATATTCAGTGTCTGCTTAAGTCCCGCTGGGCCGGTCCTTCTTTCCCACCCATCTAAAATACTTCAGTTAGGCTGGGGAGGGAGATTTAAGTGAATGAATGGGGGCTGGGTTAAGGCATACTTGTGAAGATAGTATGATCCACACGAGTGACGTAAGCAGAGGTATAGAGAGGGTAGTGACAGGGGAGTTCACTCCCGCGTACCCGCACTGCACTGAGAGCTGGATCCGGTCCAGTATTAATAATACGTATGCATACCTCCCAAGTGTCCCGATTTCGGCGGGACAGTCCCGCTTTTGGGTGACTGTCCCGCCGTCCCTCCCGCCTCCCAGTTTGTCCCAATTATGGGACAAACTGTTTTAAAATCAATTAAAGAGTATTTATTTGCCGCGGTCGCGGCAAAAAAGGGGCGGGGTTAAGGCGGGCCGGGGCGGAGTTTGGGCGGAACGGGGGCGGAGTTTAGATGGGCCGGGGGCGGGGCCTGTTTGTCCCGCTGCCTCCGGCCGAGATGTTGGGAGGTATGCGTATGTGTAAACACACACACATAATGGAGAACAGCTGCCTTCTTTGGCTGCCCTGTCACAGTATACAACAAGAGGGAATATACTGTAATACATATGATGTCAGTACAAACATCAATCGTAGAAATACTTTTCATCTTATTGGAAATATAGAAAGAGAAGAATATATAAACTTTTCATGTATTTACCAGCAAAACAGAGAATGAACTTCCAGAACTTCAGGACAATCATTATCTGAGTCATTATCTCCATCTGTAAAAAAGATAAATAAAAATTGTGGTTACACAGCTTCTCTTAAAAACATACTTTATTCTACACAAACATAAAAATAATGAATTTAGAAGTAATTGGTTGCTAATTCCAGTAAGAAAAAATATTATTTCGTGTTAATATTGAGATCATTCAGAGGTAACCAGGGATAAAATAATAATGGCCCTAAACCTGATGTATCAGCATGTATCAGAAAGAGTATATTTACTAAGCGGTGAGATTGCAGTGAGATTGAAAAGTGGGGACGTTGCCCATAGCAACCAATCAGATTCAAGCTCTCAGTTTAATTTTACACATTGGAGAATGTGAACTCGAAACTGATTGGTTGCTGTGGGCAACATCCCCACTTTTCAATCTCACTGGAAACTCGCCGCTTAGTAAATATACACCTAAGTTGTTCCCGCACTTTGCAGAAGAGTTATGTATGGAGAAGATCTATGTGAAAAATCTGAGTCCTGCCTATACTGCAGAATTTTTCCCTGTCTATTACACTCAAAACGGTACACACGGAATAAGGGCACACGAGTGTACAAACTCTTGATTTTGCAGAAAATCCTGATTCTGCGCCCTACATCAGAATTCAGCTTTATTTATTTATTAGAGCAGAACAGGCCCATGGCACTTTATATTGACATTCAAGCATTATGGGCATCCAGCTATAGTTAATTAGAAAAATATACCAAAGTGTTTATCTTTAATCTTGGCATATATATATTATGTCTCTGCATATATATTATGTGCATAGATAATAATAATGGGGCCGTATCCAACGCATTTGCACCAATCAGTCCCTATACTGCTTTAGGGTGTATATTTAGATATACTATGGCCATCACTGTGGTTTATATATGTAGTATCTCTGCAAAAATATGTAGGTTCAAAGAATAAATAAAGAAAGGCTCCTATGTGATTATGGACCAGATCCTGTATTGTGTTCGGCCCCCACTTCCGAAAGTGGTCATGTGGGACAACAAATGCACAGAACGAGGATCCGTGAGCTTGTTGTTCTGCCTGCTGGGCCAGACCAGTCCCCTCTGCCTGCCTAGATGACTCTATTTGGGTGAGGGGGACCATTGAAATGAAGTAATTTGGGAGGGGACGGACAGACAGATGAGCCACACAATTAAGTCAAGGTAGGTGTCTAGCAGTGTAAGCTTCCTACAGAGGGGTGGTAGGGGAAGTTCACTCCTCTCTCCCTCTGGACATCAGTGGGAAGCAGGATCTGCCCCTATATGAATATCAGTCAGACTACTGCAAGAATACTTGACAAAGATGATCAGAGTTGTAGATAAGAGAGGAAGGTTACACCTGGGCAAACTCTTGTTGCATTGGAGGAGGAGGTAGATGTAATCTGTTGGAAACATCATTAGAGTTGAGAGGTGATGTTTCCTAACACAAGTCTAAATAACAATGTGAAAGTAAAGCCGATGAGTATTCCTGGCTGTCAGTGAACATTAAAAGAAAAATGGTCATCTGACCTGGCCCACGGCAACCCAATATGGAACTGACCCACGGGGCATATACCCAGTCCAGTTAAACACTGCGTAGTAAAGCCGATGAGTATCCATATGCAATAAGCAAGAAATGTATTCAGGCTGCATGCAAAGAAATACATTTATTTAATTCCTCTGAAATTCATCATGGATTTGCCCAGTTGTAACTTTCCTATATTATCATCAATTCTGGATCTGGACCAATGTTATATCACAGTCCAAACAATCTTTCCCTTATGGATAGTATAGGTCTCTACAGTTATTGAAATATATATGGATATTTTGGACTTTTGTGTTGTTTTCATACTGATCTATAAGACACATTGTCCCACACAGTAATAACCCCAGTTGATAGAATAATGGCAAAAGATATTGTCCTGATTTTTTTTATAGTTATGCCCCAAGTTTATATTATTATATGGCACAGAAATGCCCCCAGTTTACTTGATTAGGTAACAAACAGAAGTGATTTGCCCAGAGAAATATTACTAATTTTCTAGATTATATCACAATATTGTGTTACAGCAGTTGTGCTCACAATTTTTTTTATATGTCCTCCATGAGTTTTTTCCTTAAGTTAGATTTGTTTGTAATTTAAATTAAAGTTGTAAAATTACTATTTGAATAAAAATAACTACAAAAAATGGCACCCTTCTACCTTCATCATGGAGGCTCCCTGTAGAGCATCTCTCTCCCAGGAATATAAAATTAAAACCTGAATGAACAGTTGTCAGGTAACTGCAGGTAGATTATCCAACTCCTGCACACATTCAAACTAAGTAAACATTCCTAACACAATCCACAGTCCAGCATGCTAACCTACCTACCCCAATTTCACAAGCATTTAAGAAGCCCAGCTGACTGTAAATAATATTGGCCTATGTTNCCGTATTTCTGAGGCAGGGCCAGCAACCATAATCTTGGGGCCCGTTACACTAGATTTTTTGTCCCCCCCCTCATTTGTGTTAACACTAGAGAAGCTCGGGCCCGCCACAGCTGTCCCCCCCCCCATCCTGTAGCTGGACTTGTTCTGAGGTAAGGTTATTACATCATTAGTTTCTTAATGTTTTACAAATTTAGTTGTTCCATCTCTTAGCCTAGAAGGCGAATTCCTGGCTAGCAGTGAACATTAAAAGAAAAATGGTCATCTGACCTGGCCCACGGCAACCCAATATGGAACTGACCCAAGGGGCATATACCAAGTCCAGTTAAACTATGCGTATTTAAATAAATACACTCATGTACAACCATCTGCTCCTGGAATGCATCCTTAAGATAAACCTGTCATATTTTTTTACCATAATAATGGGTAAAACCCTTTAAAATTGCAGGGGGGAAGTAAAATGAATGTCAGTGTTTGCATGTAGGGAGAATGCTTTATTTTTGCATTTTGCACACAGATTACTGTTACATTTTTGTTAAACTTGGGCTAGCAAACATTATCTCTCAACACTAATACTGTTTGAAACTAATGAAATTTGCCCTCCCTGTAATTCAACATGGTTTTTCCCACTCACTCGTAAGTTCAATAGTACGTAAGTCTGGATCCAGTCCAAAGACTGCATCTGTAGCAGCCACAGCCACTGTGCATAAGGCTCCGTCAGCAGGGATAAAGGCTGCCCTTTTTCCATGTGTCCTATCTAGAGTTGTGTGCTTTTGCTATAACACTCATTTCCGGATAGACCAGACCCTATATTTGCACACTGCATGTGCCTAAATCTCTTGATCTGGATTCAATATATATATATATATATATATATATATATATATATATATATCAAATAATACAGGGTCTACATGCAAATGCTATTCCATTTCTGTATAAGACAAAATTAAAGTGTTAAAAATATATAATATACATAAAATATATCTAGCCCCACAAACAGACACATGCAGACACACGTCAGTAAACTAAATTCTATACATGTATGGAAAGACAATTGCCAAACTAAATAGCCTTACACACATAGGATACACCATGCATCGTCTAGATAGTATGTAACATAGAATGAAAGAATGAAAATGCACATTATTCTTGTAATGGAAAGATCTTACCTTTCATCTGTACCTTCTATCTATCTATCTATCTATCTATCTATCTATCTCCCATTTAGCATTATACCATATTTACTAGAAGATATCCTACTTAAAATGAATCAGAATTTTAAAGAGGAATGAATTAAATCAACCTAGAAATGTTATTTTAAACATACATTGGAGAGTTCTGTAACTCACCTGGATTTGGTGAACAAGGGACTTCAGCAAGTTAGCTGTGTGAAGCATTGACTGCAAGTAAAGGCATAGCAGAGAACTGAGCGTTGAAATGAAGAAAAGTTTCACCCCAGGCACTAAGCAATCAGCAAAGACTGCAGAATATGTGGAAAGGTGATACATAAAATCAGCTCTTTATGACATGCTTAGTGAGGATATAAAAATATATAATCTGATATTGGGTTGGATGTTACTTCAGTTGTGGATTATAAAGGAGAATTTTGTTGCTTATTTTTGCAATAATTCTGTAGAGCAGTGGTCGAAGTAGAGATTTAGAAGTGGGGGTATTGACATTCAGAAGTGGTGGTATGGAAACACAGAATATAATAGAAGGCAATGGAGATTATTAATTTTTCCATTACATCAGTTAGAGAAGTGCCGGTATGGAATATCCCCGTATACACCCCCACTTCGAGCCCTGCTGTAGAGTGTTAAGCAAAGTGTGTATACAAGTTTTCAATATACCGTGTTTCCCCGATAATAAGATACTGTCTTATTATTTTTTTGGTGCAAAAAAACACCATAGGGCTTATTTTCGGGGTAGGTCTTATTTCAATTAACATTAACAGAGATTTATATAAACAGTCCTGCTTTTATCCCCATCATGCCCCCAGTCCTGCTTTTATACCCATCATGCCCCCAAGACCTGTGGAATTCACTAGGGCTTATTTTTGGGGTAGGGTTTATTTTTGGGCTAGGGCTTATTTTGGACTGTTTTGCAAAAATTAGGGTAGGGCTTATTTTCGGGGTAGGTCTTATTATCGGGGAAACATGGTACTAGTTTGTGTGTGTATGGTACTTTGAACATGATAAAATCTAGTCAATGCATAGAGAACACAAAACAAAGTTTGCATTAATAAAACTTTGTCGGTACACTTTCAGTGTGATGTCCAGTCACACTGCACAGCAAGCATAGTCCTGTCCTACGCCTACCGTGGCTCTCCGTCCTCCAGTGGTCTAAAGGCATTGCTATTTGTCAGCAGTTGACACATTATTTATGAATGGCACTCCAGTCTAGTGTGGCTGCCACTAGTTTTATTTTGTCAGTAAGAAAATAAACAAAACATCAATATATATATATATATATATATATACTTGTGGAGCATATAACCTCTTGTGCCAGTCATAATTTAAGACCTGAGAATGGTATGTTATTTATATCTTGGATTATGTCTGTGTTCTTCCCGCACTTGCTTCTAGTTGTGTCCTCTGTGGGTACAGGGTGTTCACAGGGTCAGATTAACAATGGTGCTAATGGGACTACAGCTCCAGGCCTCCATTGTAAAAAAAAAAGCCCAAAATGTTGCAGTCAATATCAGAGTTAGAAGAAGGGGTGATTAAGTGGCCCACATGTAATTGGCCACCATATACAACAGTGGTCACACCCACACATCACTGGCCACTCCAACAGTCCCGTCATCATTTTCAGCCCCAGGCCCATGTGGCTTTTAATCCGGCCTTGGGTGTTCAGCTCCCTTCTCCTCCAAGCTTCTGTAACAGCCATAAAAGTTATGCCACTGTCCATAAAGTATTTGGAGGAAATTACCGGGGATGGGGATGTTGCCCATAGCAACCAATCAGATTCGAGTTCACATTCTTCAGTGTTTTAAAGGAAACTGAGAGCATGAATCCGATTGGTTGACATTGGCAACATCCCCACTTTCCAATCTCACTGCAATCTCACCACTTAGTAAATATAACCTCAAGTCTAATAACAGTGTAACAGTAACACTGGTCAGTATCTGTCTGCAATAAGAAAAAAATAAAGTATTCTCAATGTGATCTTATTTTATTCACTCCCTATGTCCAGCATGGTGGCTCAGTGGTTATCAATTACGCCTTACATGGCTGAGGCAAAGTTAAATTCCTGGAGCCCTTATCTGGTTGGAGTCTTCCCTGTGTCTATGTAGGCTTCTTCTGGGTGCTCTTGTAAAGCCCTGGAGGGGAGGTAGCACATGGCTACTTATGAAAAGTACACTGAAAAGAAGTGCAAGTGCCAACATGGGGGCATATTTACTAAGCCGCGAGTTTGCAGTGAGATTGGAAAGTGGAGATGTTGCCCATGGCAACCAATCAGATTCAAGCTTTCAGTTTCATTTTACACACTGGAGAATGTGAACTCGAATCTCCACTTTCCAATCTCACTGCAAACTCACGGCTTAGTAAATATACCCCCTGGGCTTCAGTGTGAGGCTGGAGGGCTGGTGACACCTGGGGG
>JABWIB010004594.1:22639-44853 GCA_016617825.1 Platyplectrum ornatum
AATTGCACCTGTTTCAATCTCCTATAGAATGTAAGGTCCCCTTCCCCTCCTATTCAGTCTGATTCGACGCGTAATATGACGGCTCTATATAAAAACCTGATAATAATAAGTTTAAGCCTCCCTGGAATCTAGTACTCTCCCTTGCAAACCATTTCTTTTCCAGAGCNCCTCTCACTGCTTCTACGAATATATTCAGTGGATATGATGGATCATGGAAATGACTGTCACTAGTTTGCTAGTTCCATATGTCACACCGCATCAAGCGCTGATCTGGTAATGTGAATGGCTTGTGGTTATATACTTTCCACCTATGAAGTCAATCCACTTTTATATACAATAATGTACTGATGCCAAGCTGATCATTGCTGTGTGTGTCATGGCTATAGTCACATAAACCTCTAACCTGATAACAGAGTTAAGATCATCTTATAACATATATATATATATATATATATATATTCAAGGCTTGTAGAAAAATGGCAGATCAGATAAGATCAGTCAAAAACACCTTATAGAATGAGTAAGATGTAGCCCCATAGTGAGTGGAATAATAATTACCACATGTAAATCACTGTATAGTACTCATCTCTCATCAGTCATCCCCAGCAGAGCAGGCTAATACACTGAGTAATGGTGGTATATGTATGGCAGTATATGTGTGACATGAATAGAGGTCTTTGATGCTGAGGTCTCAGTGACTGTCTATGACATGCACACACTGGAGCATNTAATACAGTATTAGGCATTACAGTGCTTGTGGTGATTTATAGTTANTTCTTTATATGAAGGTCCGGGTGGAATGTCCTCCCAACCCCCACAGCATTTCCAGTGGCTTTAGGGACAGTCAATGGCAAGCTGGCTCAGTGGGGGGGGAGTGGGGGCAGGTGTCAGGGCGGTGCGATGAGCACCGGGTTCTCTCCCAGAATGGGCGTGGCGTGGAGAGGATAGCCACGCCCTCTTCCATCCTCTTGTCCCGGGAGCTGCCTCCGTTCTCAGGAGCCGCCAGAGACCGAATGGAGACAGAAGCGCCCCAGCCCGGANTGTCGCCCCCGGACTCTGCGCACGACCCTTGGTAAGCAGCCGCAGCCGGTGTGCGTGCCATGTGGCACCCTCTTTCCTCAGGGCTGTGTGCCATGATGGTGTGCAGGAGGGCATCCTACGTGGGAGGTACCTGGGTACCTCGGGACTGTGCTGCGAGCAGGGTCAGGGGCACAAGTGTACAGGGATTCAGGGGGGGATAACCTGGGGAGCAGTCCTTGTCACCTTGGACAGATGCAGGGCAGTGATGGCAAGTGACTTTCATGTGCTGCAGTCTCTGCTTCGGCCAAACTTTAGCTGCTACTTGAATGATACTGTATATATATATATATATATATATATATATACACATAGTCATATATATTATCATTACCTCGTATAATAAAGGATTGTCATTGATGGCCATATTATATGCTGTATTCCCTACATGGGTGATATATTAGTGTACAGCCTGCATGAGCAGTGGGAGATGTTGGAAATGAATACTATAGCNTATATATATATATATACACATAGTCATATATATTATCATTACCTCGTATAATAAAGGATTGTCATTGATGGCCATATTATATGCTGTATTCCCTACATGGGTGATATATTAGTGTACAGCCTGCATGAGCAGTGGGAGATGTTGGAAATGAATACTATAGCCATTGCGAGATGGGCTGATATATTATACTATATATACTGGACATTGGGTTTATAAGGGCTTTCACAGGTTCTAATAGTTGTTTATTGTTATGCTGCTAAAGTTACGTTATTACAGATTCTATACTGACACATATAAGGATGCTCCTTTCTCTCTTGGGGATTCATATTATTGTGGTTTTATAAATATTAAATACAATATAGACATTGTTTTCTTTTATTGTATAATANTGTAAAAATAAAACAAAACAAGACCCAAAGGCTGTATATGACATTTTACACACAACTCTAAAACTTTTGGGAACTTTTTTCTTTTCTCCCCATTATATAAAGAGAGGGAGTGTGATAGAGATAGTCACGTCTTTGCTTTATAATCAGTGAGACGGGTTCATGTGTGGGACACCTTTGCTGTGATTTCCCATTGATTATNATTATGTGTGTACATATACATACAGTATATTTTCCACTCCGGATGGTGTGTCGTGGACTGTTATTGATGTGTTACTATATAGACTTTAGAGGTGACTGCGCATTAGCTATGAGGCTAGCTCGCTATTGTAGTTGCTGTTACGGTTTCAGTAGGGGATGACTTTGGTAACTAGCGATTACACATTGATTGCATACATCGAGGCTGTCCATGTTCCGCGTATTATGTGATATATAAATATATGTCTGTATATTCATTAACATTTGATTTTTATTTGTTTCATCCTTTCCTTGCTTGTCTATGAAGCAAAATGTTCATCGGGGGACTAAGCTGGCAGACTACACAAGGTAAGTGAAATCATTGCATGTAGGTGACTAAGGGGCNAGGATCTAGCTGGTCCTGATTTTTAGATGAACCCCTATACTTTTCCCCCCATTTTGTCCTTGTGTCTGTTCTCCACCCTTTTTGTTCTCCCTCACTCCTATGTGCACCCTCCCTTTATCCCTTTCTCTCTCTCTCTCTCTCCCTTTGCTTGAGCATAATGTGATTGGATTTTCCATTGCATTCTGGGATCTGTCTGCCTTGCTTTATTGTGATTGGCTGTTCCTGTGTTTGCAGAGGGCCTGCGGGAGTATTTCAGTCAATTTGGGGACGTGAAGGAGTGTCTTGTCATGAGAGATCCACTGACCAAACGATCCAGGTAAGGTTTGTGTGGCTTTTTGGTTCCTGTAATTGTAGTTGAAGTAACGTCTGATCGTATTGTGCNCTTCTCTACTCTTCATTAGGGGTTTCGGATTTGTCACCTTCATGGACCAGGCCGGAGTGGACAAAGTTTTGGCCCAAACAAGGCATGAACTGGACTCAAAGACGGTATGATATCTGTGTTTTNGCTGAGTGCTAAGTATTTACTCAGTGTATGTTAGATCCTGTATGTGATTATTGCATTGGAAATATCCGCAGAGAGATGAAAGTGGAATATATGGATTATTTGGTTTGGACTATGATACATATTAAACGTTTTAAGAATATTGCAATGCTTGTGCTTAAGACTTTGTATGTTTGGAAGTACAAATGTTGTAGTTGTGTAAACTAGTCCATGATATCCAATATTTCACCGACCTTAAGTTACACTACCAATTAACAACTGATTGTCCAGATGTTTTGAGACTGTTAAAGATATTGGGGGCACCGGCAAAAATAAATGTTTTGCACAATCTCTGATTAAATTACAGCCCGTGCGAATATCACAGGTCAACTACAGCATTGGTGACACTGTGATGTCAACTGCTGTAGATAGTACGGACGTGCTCATCATTTGTTTGATAAGTAAAGTATTTTTTTTGTTTAGCAGGCAAGCAATTTAGACAGCAAAAGGGGGAAAGCAGGTATGATACTGTGTTGTATAGGTTGTGTCATTCCCATTAGTGATGCCACATTGTAGATCACTAAAAAAGAACCTAGTTAGACTGCTGTGTTCACTACTGGAGACCAGATCTTAGAAGGTCGTCAGTTTGTACAACTGCTTTTTTGTCACATATCCATTAATGTCTATTAGTTTTTTAGTTATTTATTCTATCATTTTATTTCCTCCTAAGATGTATATGTTTGTGTGTTTGCATTATGATTATTAGATTTCTTGTCCAGCTAGCTAGATATGTTAAATATGACATTTTGTAATTCATATTATTTTTCTATACAATTGTGTTGTTACTCGATAATAGACACTATCAGGGATCTAAGATATCGTAAATTAGCTTAAATATGATGAGTATCTATCGCCTTTTAAGAAAGNGACACCTGCTTTACGTATTCACCAGATGTTTTAATGGAAAGGATTATGAGTTCCTAAGTAGTTACGGTGCACTTGAAAATCCACTTTAGGGGTGGGCAGAAATCAACACTGCAGTTATCGTTAAACTACAACTCCCATGAATCTTAGCCAGTCATTTAGGTGTGCATCACAACAGGTGGAACAACTGCATTATCACACCCCCTGATTTATTGGCACAAGGGATAATGCTCTTTATGTACCAGTTATATTACATGTAAAATANCTTAGTTAGCCAATACATTAAGGTTAGAGTACAATGAGATAAAAGTATTATTCTGAAGAAACTCTTCAAGGCGAACAAATATTAAAAATGACGTATTTTACTGAGTAAAAGTTTATCATTATGCTGGATTTTGCAGAAGGAAATTGAGGTTTGTGCGGACATAATTANGATTAGTCGGAGCAAATAGAAACTTTGTTAAAATATGATGAATAGTGNNGGGGTGAGAGGTGTGCACCAAACAGAATACTCTTAAGTCTAAAATACAGTTTTTACATTTTACAGTATTGTCTTTGCATGCAAATAAATAAAAGCTTAAAATATTATTTGGCTCCCTGCATCGCAGAACGATTTGTCCAGGTGCAGATTTGCATTGTTGTAGCTACTAAATGTGGATCAGCCCCTTTATGTGCACAAAATGACTATGTATTACCGTGAATTTACTGTATGTAAATGTGTACATGGTAACGTGTGGGAAGTCTTAGGGAAAAGGACATCCCCATGCAATGTGCAGGAGACATTTCAGGTGGCACGGATGACTTTCGTCATGCTATCATTAGGCTTTGCACTTTTCCCCTGGGTTTTTACTACAGGTAAAAACAATCTTTGCATAAAGATCAATAGGGATTTTATGTATTTTCACTATGCTTATTACAGTTTCTCTAGTCATCTCACTCAGTGACCTTTAGCCATAAGTAACCCGTCATCTTTTCTGAACAAATCAATTTGGAGGCCTGTCTTAAGTTTTGTGTGTGGTTTATTTAGTTATACTTTGCATACATGACATAAGTGACTCTATAAAGGGGTGTGGATAAAACAAATACAGACATACTCTCTATTTAGTTAAACATCCTGGGGGGGTGGTATCTTCAATTAAAAGGCATTGATTTTGAAACCTGCAACTTAGAAAGCCATTGGGTGAGATGGCAGGCTCTTTCCATTCAGGTCAGCGTAATGTGTCCCAGTTGGAGTGCGCTTGTTTATCAGTGTAAGCTGCGAGGCTCTGGGGACGCTGTCTCTGCAGACACAGGGGGAGGGGAGTAGTTTGTCTCATGCTGCTGTCCCCTGTTTCTTGGTTGGGAAGTTTCTTTTGTTGCCTGGGAGGGGACAAGTGTGTATTTCATACAAAGAGCAGTTGAATACAGAAGGGATCCAAATGCAAGCTGTATATAATTTAGCTCTATACAGAGGGGTTGATGGTTATGTTAACAGGTCTGGGAGAGGAGGGGGTGGGGCAGATGATGAGTATTTGAAATGTGCTAAAACTTGGATTATTTACTATACTGATAGCCTGTGTTATATGGAGTTTCATGTAGAGTGGTTACTTTGTGACGCAGCTGTTTGTTTAAGGCTCTATCGATTGAGTGGCACAGTTTGATTTTAGCATACTGACCTATGTCAGTGTTGGTCTGTTGATTTTATGAATCNGTCCATGGTACATGATATTCAGTAGGTTGAATAGTTACAGTGTAACATCTACATACAAGGTACATATATAGTTTGTGATATACAGCTATGTTTAAAAACCCATCTATCAAGTTATCGGAAATGACATTTTTTATGAGTAACTTCTGTGGCGTTTTATGAAATGATTTGGAGGGTGTTTATTATGCCGATATTGGCTTTAGTTTTACGCCTTTGCACGCTCAGGTGTTACAATGATGACCAAGTCTTCCCTTATATTGTCTGGAATGAATGGTGTTTGGGGAACCTGTATTTTCAGCCGAGGCTGAGTGATTGTTATGTTACACTTTTTTCTTTTCTGTATGCAGATTATTATGTATTAGGTGTGTGTAACAGTATCTCTGTGAGAACCAAGACTTTCCTTAAAATCTATGTTTCAGAGAGCAGTCTCATACTGTCTCTGACTGTCTATTCTCCTCTCTGCTACTGAATGCTACAGGTGTCTGTGCCATTTACCTGTAACAATAGTGACTTGTCTGTAGTGATGTGAAATTGGTGCGTTCCCTCCAGCCCAGAGATGCAGCTTCTCCAGTTAATAGCATCTTCCTGGCCTTTGCTGACATAGCAGAGAGGAATGTCATGACAAAGGGGTATTGTTGGGATATTCTATCTCCTGTTTTGATTTCTCTCCCTTGATGCTCAGAAGCACAAACATTCTCCAGTTCATGACTACTTTGTAAGTGCTGCATACTCTCTGCCAATCCTGGCCCTCAATCTGACAATGCTATAGATCTTATGTATCATGTATTAAATTGAATCACCTTTAATTCCNTCATTCTATACATCAAAAAACAGTGTTTCTATAACTGTTTATAGTTGTCATGACAACCATATAACCATGGTGCCAACCAACTGATATGGGGTCAGTCCACATTGTCTTTCCTATAACACACGTTTTACAGTCATAATTCATGATGCATCTAATCAACATCAACAACAGTAACACTGTAATTGTGCATTGTCTCTCTAATATATATATGGTGTTTGTTTAATAATATTGCCTAGAGGTGCCAATATGCACCATAGCAGCCAATCAGTCATACACTTTCATTCTTTTACCTATACGAAAATTAGTTAAATGCTTGTTTGGGTTGACTGCATGACTGCACATAAGCCTCATTTACATACATTAAGAAGTGAGTATATGCTCCTTTGCAATGTGATGTAAAAAGAAGTTTACAGTTTAGCCCATGAGGATGACCTCTGCATGAGTAAAAAATATAGGACTTTATCGGAACTGACATTCCATCTTAAATATGGATTAGGCAAAATGCCTCAGTTCCCACTGAGGTGAGGGAGCAATATTTAGTCTCTTATTAATAGATATATTGTATGTTTAAATGTGTTTCATTAGACAAGTGAGTAAAATACGCTGCTAAAGAAGTCATATAGTTACTAGCTACAGCACATTTCTCATCCTTAGCCCATCCTTTTATTTAGACTTTCAGGTAAATGGATGGATAAAGATCTATTTCTAGGCTTGTTACATTGTATTGAAACATACGAGACATTAGTAGTAAAGAGAGACAGTATGTGTTCACATTAGTCTCAATTTAAATTAATGATGGGCGGTATCTCAAGAACAACTGCAAACCCGCAAATATAGACACACTTTCTTACAGGATGTTTATAAAGACCGGGAAGTGTTCTTGCACCTTAAAGTAAATGAAAATGTGCCTTAAGTAAAGTAGTTGGCAGACAACGAGGCACACTTGTGCAAATAATAATGCTGTACATTGTTTTTGGCTTGTAAATGTATTATAACGTTAAATGACTATAGCACAACTACTATCTGTTGTGTTAAGGAACACTTACTTACTGATGCAGTGCATATATGCAGTACATTTAGGATCTTTGTTCTCTGTTCTTGTCTTGATAAGACTTCTAAATTTGTCTTTTTGCAGACATATTGAGTGTATGAGTATTGGTCACAACATTTCATGTCATGTTTTTTGGGGGTAAGATTTTGGTTCAAATATCAATTTTATTAATGATCAACAAATGGCAAAGGTCATAAATGACTTTCTTTTATACTGCCCTGGGTATTACTCTTCAGATATTCAGAGCGAATGCCCAGGTTTTTACCCTTGANTTGCCGTTAGTTACACTATAGATTCTCAAGCTCCAGTTTTTGTGTTACTTGACAGGTGTGTAGATTTGAAGGTTGTATGGTTTCAAGTTATCACAGCAGGTATTTTGTACTGCCTGTGTNACTCTCTGGATCATATTTCTATTTTACTGTTTGCTGGGGGAAGGGGTTATTCTTTTACTAATCTGTTTCCTAGGTATTAGTTGTACTTGTGTTATATACTTAGTACCCTTTGATCTCTATTTGTAAGTTTTGCCTCTGTATGTAAGTTTAACATTTTGATAATATTGTTTCTTGCAGATCGATCCGAAAGTAGCATTTCCTCGCAGAGCTCAGCCCAAGGTGAGGTTCTGTAAAAAGGGCCTTCAGGATAGAGTTTAGTATNGCCGGTGTTATTAAACCCAAATATNTTATGTAGTGGAATAGGGCGAATCAGTTAAAGCAGCAGGGGAAGGGTGGGAGGGAGTCGTAACTATTGGAAAGCAATCGGCTTATGTCCAGTAACTAGCAGGTGGATCAGAATTGGGTTCTGCAAACACCGGCAGAACTGGGTTAATTCCCTTAAGTAGTTTGTTGACAGACGGCATCTTGGTGTCAGAGCCAGGAAGCTTAGTGCCAGGGTAATTAGGGGCAGCTGGTAGACCCTCGAACCAAGGCTTATTTTTATTAGTTACTGTTATTACTGTGTGAAGCTTTTACATTATTTCTGCCTTTGTATGTTTTCTGTCTGGTACAATAAAGAATTCACTCTTTTTAATACATGGATATAATTTTTATGGTGACTTTCAATTTGCCATAAAACATACTAGAAGACTAAATAACCCCCCCAGAACACACAAATCTTCTGTGTCATGTGCAGAAGTGGTTTCTACATGCATGTCTGTCTCTTGTGCCTCAGTTAATCTGTTCTCTCCAATTGTCACCTGATTACTCTTAATAATTACAGATGGTGACTAGGACAAAGAAGATTTTTGTGGGCGGACTATCAGTGAATACAACTGTTGAGGATGTAAAGCAATATTTTGAGCAGTTTGGGAAGGTGAGTCTTGCATTTAAGGAGTGGCTACTATATTCTATGTGCTCTGCTTATCATAAAGGGATTAAAATACATATTGTCCCTCCTATGGACAGATCAGTGCAGCATCCTGGGTTAACTTATAAGACCCAGCTATATAGCAGTGCTAGTGTCCTAATGGTTCAGATCAAGTGAAGGACTACNATACATTTCCTTTTATTGGGAAGAGAGAGGAGTTGAATAAACTTTTCTTTAATAACATAGAACACCCCTTTAACTGTTCTAAGTTTCAGACATGAGTTATCAGCAGCCCAGTTTGGTAAATAGCTGAATGTCCATGATGATGATGATGAAGCACAGTGTTAATGGAGGCCTGTGGTCTCTGTCTCCATGACAGCTGGGGAAGCATTCTCATGCGCGTCAGTAAGTCTCTAGTTAGCACGTGGTGAGATTTCAAAAGAAAGCTGTAGGTTTGGGAATTATTTGAACAGAATAATGCACATTTCCAGTCAGATTGGTTTTTTATGGGGGCGGTGGGTGGAATGTTTGCTTTGATGTATTTTGAACATGGGGATTACTAAACAAACCAAACTTGCAGTGATAATCAGATTACTATAAAGTATGGCACTATATTCACTCCTCTACCCGTGACACCTGAGGATAGCCCTCCTCCCCCCATTAGAAAAAAAAAAAATCCCTTCCAGACACTGACGAACAAGCCTTGTTATAAGGCGATTAGATCCCAATTTAATTAGGAGGTTGGAGAGATCACTGGATGACTCGGATTTCTCTCCCATCTACTGCAGATTATCTGCCACAGCGTAGTTAGTGGGGGAGGAATTACACCCTGCGCGCACATGACAGAAACACGCTTTATTGCACCAGAGCAGAGTAGACGATAGTAAAGTGGTTCACCTGCACAATCATCACAGCTTCCAAGAAACCAAATGATTACGGCACTTCCTTCATTTCTGCTTATTCCCGTCTTTCCCTTTAAGTCCTCTTTCCCACTTTCTCTTTGTTTCTCCCTCTACCTCTATGTATTTCTCTGTGGTTCACACTCTCTCCCCCTGATATCTGGTGGGGCCCTCTCCCCTCCCCCGTCTTTTCAGTTGCAAACAAAAGCTTTTGCCTCTTTCCCTCTCCCCTGCGGCTCAGGACATACTAAGCTGCAGTCATAGTAACAGGACAGGGCTCCCAGAGCCGCTCATTCTCCAGGGAACCAAACGGTTTTGTTTGAAAGGCTAGAAACTGTTTGACCTGATGAGTAAATAAATATCTCATAGATCTTAAATCCTGAAACTAGTAGGACGCACAGTATCCCATAGTAGCCTCCGTTCTCTGCACTCTCTCTTTCTCCTTTAAGTTCCCAGTGTACTTCATGCAATTCAATTCTGTGTGTTCCCCTTCATTGTGTAGTCCCTGTGTGGCCCCATTTTCCTCTTTTTTTCCCCTGTAGGCCTCCTTTTCCCTATTCTCTGTACTGCGATTCAGCTCTCCCATCTCCCTGCATGATTTCCCCAGTGGGTTCCACCTGTGCCACTTTCATTATACTATTTTAACTTCCATTCCATCCACTTTATTTCCCCTCTTACACGTCTTTAGCCGTAAGAAGATATAAATGCACAAAGGGGTTTCTGCGTGACATAGCTGACTCTCCCTCTGCCCATTCTCTTCTGCAGGTCGATGATGCCATGTTAATGTTTGATAAAACAACAAACAGACACAGAGGTAAGTATTGCTTTTCTGTAACAGGCATTGTACGGCGATGGGGCTGCACGGATCTACGTCTTGCCATCTGATAATCCTCTTTGCAGAGGTCTGCATGTGCAGAAAAATCTTTGCAAGTTGCAGGGGATAAGTGTTCACCATGTGCTGAGTGCACGGTCTNGCTGCAGATATGGACACAGCTTCATTGTTCTCTTCCTTCCTGACACCGAATACCTGTCCATCCTCCCTCTGCTGCCTGCAGCTGTTCCTGATAACTGACTCAGAGCTGCAATGTTCTTACTGGACTACTATATGGCTAAATGATGCTGACCACACAGGCAGATCCGGTCATTTTGATGACTAGGTCCAGTGATTATTAGGGGCCTAATGCAGATGAGCGATGACACGCACCAAACAGATTTTAATGCATTAGCGGGGAGGGACACATTCTTTGTTGATACATATTAAATGTCATTTGCAAACATGCAAGAGTAGATATGCCATATGGGATGTTATGCATCTATTTTTGCATATATGATCTTGCTGGCATCTGCATTTTGTAATGGGTGAAATTAATAGATAAGGAGATTTTCTGATTAGGGAGTAGCACACATACCAAAGCAAGAGTTAACTCTATATTGTATGGTGGCCATAAATGATAAAAATTTGTAAAGGTCATTAAAAAAAGTTGAAAATACACAAAAAATCATTTGAAAGCATGAGATGGTTTAAAGGTGAAATATTGTATTTTTGATGCATATTAATTCTCATGAACCTAAAGCTGGCTATAAACTATATATGAAAACTTTATATTATTATTATTATTATTATTATTATTATTATTAAGGATTGCTTACTCTCCCGGAATGTCCGGGACACTCACAGAAATCAGGCAGAGACCAGGCAAACCTCCAGATTTGTAGCAACTAGCTGTGTTTTAATGAAAGCATGCTGCAGTCCCACCCTCCTGCCCATGCGATTGGATTCCAAATTTATGTTGTCATAAAAGGGGCGGGACTTGATGGCGTTTTGCTGTCCCACCCCTATGCAAATCTTACCTACTGCCTCCCGCCATCTCCCAGAAAGCAAAAAGACTATGTTCCTGAATACTGTCTAAATGATCTGTCTATATATCAGGGCAGAATATTTTTTAAATCATTTATTTAGTCAGCATCTGTTAATTAGAACCGTGCTATACACTGCATGATAATCAGGTCACCAGAAGATCTTAGAGGAGAGATCATGGCGGGAAATAAGGGGTTTAGCATTGAGGTTTGTGCCATTCTGTTTCCACCTCGTGCTACTATATTCATGTTATTTATTAATATGAGTTCCACACTGGGAAGAATCATTAATAATAAATTAATAAATAAGAACACAGCAAGTCTATATCACTTTTTGCTACCTTAAAGGCCATATTCTGCACCATGTCTGATCTCTAATTACTTGTGCAGGTTTCGGATTTGTAACTTTCGAAGGTGAAGATATTGTAGAGAAGGTCTGCGAGATCCACTTCCATGAGATCAATAATAAGATGGTAAGAAAAAATCAAGACCTATTTAATTACTGGAATGCTGAGATTAGTTCATTTAGTGAGTTATCTGATACTCATGAGGTGATCACAGAGGGCCAGATCTATATTTATGCTGACACAGCAATCGGAGCTCCGACATCTGACCCCCACTGGATTCATGTTCTGGATTTGAGCTCTAAATTGTGTAGTGTGTTACAATAATGGTTAGTATGGCAGCAGTTAAGAGAACTGGAAGTAGCAGCGGGGACACGGAGGAGAGGGCCAGGAATGGGGTCAATGTAAGTAATAGTTTTATTTTACTATACGTTTTTCTGGAGTACTATATCAAACACTACATCAAGCACACATAACAGTAACTAGTATTTCGGCAGTGATACAACAAATATTTTCGTGTTGGTTGTATCATTGTCAAATCTATTATTCTTGGTACAGCATCAGGAACTAGTTCTAAACCTTGAACACTGATTTAAAATGGTGATGGAGATTGGGGTAAATGCATCATGCATTTACCATGCCCATACTGTATACATTACATACTACACACCATCTCCTCGAGCTTGCATATTATCTGTAGGTGGGAAAAAAAATCTTTTGGATTCTAATTATCCAGATGCAAGTTACACTAGTGGTTCAAAGACAGCCATTTCCAGTTCTTGCAATTAGAAAACGGTCCATAGTGTTCTTCGGAGTATAAACCAGCAGTATATAGGCCAGTACATGGGAATGTAAGATGCAACTACTTGTAATTTTACCGCATTGCTGTGATTGCAAATATCATAATCCATCTACTTATTTCAACTGCTAAATTGAAATATTCCTACTTGCACATTTTCACTCTACTATTAGTATTAAACTATATAGAGTATACTTTGGAATTCATTATCTTCATGCTTTTTGATAACGTGTATAAATTCGAGTGATGATTTGTTGATTTAAAAGTTTGTAATCTTTGTGTTTGATCAGATTGAGTACATTTGTGTTTTGGTGCCATGCTTTTCTAATTGTTGAATTATTTTTGTTTGCTAAGTCTAGAATGACTATAATATACTTTAGGTAATGCAATTTGTAAGCCATGGTATGATTTCTACCTTCAGGTTGAATGTAAGAAGGCACAACCCAAGGAGGTGATGTCACCAACTGGCTCAGTACGCGGGCGATCTCGAGTGATGCCATATGGAATGGACGCTTTTATGCTGGGCATCGGCATGCTAGGTGATTGGAGTTGGAGGGTGGAATAGGAATCTTATGGTTTAACTAATGAGCAGTTTTCCCTCTACTGGCTAGGGGCGGTTATTACACCAAAGTAAAAAAAAAAAGGAAAATAAAAGTCAATTAAATGGTATACCTAGCTAGCCATCAGCAATTATTGCAGGAGATGGCAGAGAAGTGGGACAATTTTCCCATAGTGAAACTGTTTGTGCCGTTACCTCCCCGAATGGCATTGATTATCTTGGCAGAAGAGGGAATGGCCTAATCAGATTACTGTCTGCCCAAATCGTCCTGATAAGCTATCTAAACTAAGGTAGGCATGTTATGGCATTTTCAGTTTGGATGACAAGAAGAGGTAGTGACAGGCACACTTGGCTAATTGTCGTCATTGAATCATCCCCCGGAAATAATGCATGGGTTTTGGCAATAATTTGCATAAATAATATGATATATGATATTAGAACTCCAAATCGCTCCTGCATATTAGGTTAAGCCAGTGGTTCCCAAACTTTTTCAGTGGAGGCACCCTTAGGGTCCTCCATAATTTTTCAAGGCACCCCTAAGACAAAATAANTTCTAANTTCTTAAGTTTTTGAGTCACAATAGTGTAATAACTATTTAGGTAAAGGCAGANATGCTTCAGGTTGACANNNAATCCCATGTTGCTCCTATACAAGATGTAAAATTGCACTTCTAAGTAACACTAGCAGTGTGGTACCATGTTGTAAAAAACATTTCGCAGCACCCCAATGAGAGCATCACGGCACCCCAGGGAGCCACGGCACACAGTTTGGGAACCTCTGGGTTAAGCATATAGCCCAGGGAAAGATTATTGGTCTGTGTGATGCCACTATATAAGCTTTATATATGAGAGGCTGCTGAATGTATAGGGGCTGATCTAGAGTTTGGAAGAAGAGGCAAATCCGTTACAAGAGCAGACCTGAACAATAGCATTGTGAACTGCAAAAGGTATTAAGGAGGTAACTATGTAAACAGAATTCAATCTCAGAAGTGATGCTTTTCTAGTTCAACTCTAATTTACAGATTAAACATAAAGCTATGCAGTATGTACATTCTTTGTGTTTACACTTGTACCTGTTTTGTTCAGCTCTGGATCAGCCTTATAATCTATAGCTGCGTGGTCCTTTTCTACAATGGAATAGCCCTAAGCCATGATAGTGTACATGCCCCTGCATGGCATTGGGAATGGATTGCCATCCGTTGGCATTCTTCCTTAAATTATTACTTATTTTTAGTTACCCTCATTTTTCTTATGCAGAAGAAACTGTAATATTAGAGTAATCATAGCTTCGATTATAATAAAACAACAATTAAAAAAAATAATGTCAAACATATTTTGCCAAACCTATGTATATAGCTATATGATACGTGTAAGCTTTGGATACCTTGCTGCGGATAGCACTGTCTGGCAAGTTTATTCCTGAGTCAAAAATGATTTGTAGTTCTTTTTGTGCAGGTGCTAGCTGTCAGCTATAACCAGCTGCAGGTGCTGTGATTCCACTACAGACATCCCCCACCCGCGCACTGAATTGCACTTTTATAAAAATAATAAAAAAAAAGATTTCAAAAGTCAGAAAATTGTTACTGTTATACAGTGGAGCTTATTCGTATATTTCGAAAAATAAAAATCCCCATAGGATATTGCAGATATCATTACATTACATATCTTAACAACTTTTTCACCTCTCTTCTCTAGCAAACAAGTTTTTGGTGCTGCCATTTCGCCAATGGGTACTACTATACCTCCTGCTAGCTCTGACATTATTTTTATTATTATTAACATTTATTTATAAGGCTCATTTGGTCCATAGTGCTGTAAAATTGAGAAACACAATACAATTGGTAACACAATAAACATAGGCAGGGGTACAAAGTGATAACAGAGTGGTTACATAATGATTACATAGAGATGGAGAATATGTGAAGTACAGAAGGTCAGCTATACGAATTAAGAAATACATAGGCGATTACAAGGAGAGGTGGAGGGGGAAGGAGGTTGGCTCGTGGTGAGGAAGAGGAAAGGAGGGTGGGTGGGTGTCCCTGCGAGCTTACATATATTCTTTAAATCATGACTATTATAGCAAGCAAACATTTATTCCTGGCATTACCAGCAATATAATTACTCCATGGTCTCTACTTGTTTACTTTGCAGATTGCAGAATTTTCACCTATTATTTTACTTTACTATAGAAGGTGTCTGCAGAATTATGACACCTGCATGACCTTAATCCACGCAGGCGTCTTGCTGGGGAGCTATGTGAATGCTTCCCTGGCAGGCCAGTTTGATGCTAGCGGCGAGTTGGTGCTGGAGTAGGCACGGGACCCCCGGACCACGCAGGGTCCTAGGCGCCTCTGCTGTGGACATTTGCTGTACCAAAAAATATAGAAATGGCATTTAGATCAGTATCTTATATAGGAATAAATTATTAATAGGGCATGTAAATATCATTATACACCTCACAATATTGAGAGAATTAAATCGCTTTTGCAAAGCTGATTTTTTTTTTCTTTTTTAATATTTTCTCTCCAACAATTAGTGTCAGGCATTTGTAACTACACATTTAATTGGCTGAAGACCATAGAAAATATTTATTGCTAATATAGCTGTTATTAGTTTTTATCAAATTAGTTACCCCTTATTCTAGCCGCATTACAGCCTCTGCTTATATATATATGTAGCCTAGGTTTCAGTTGTTTATCAATAAAGATTGTAAGGTGCCAGGGTATTCTACTGGCTTAATAACAGGGTCTAGTTAAAATATTGCTGTAACTAGATGTTATAACTTTAATAAGAGTGAACAAATAGTTAAATGTATTAACAATCTGACCTATTTTTTTCCAGGATATCCTGGTTTCCAAGCAGCTACGTATGCCAGCCGCAGCTATACTGGAATTGCCCCAGGTTATACTTACCAATTCCCAGGTAAGTCAAATATGATGTTATGTAGCAATCTTTTCTCATCTCTAATGCATCTGTTCTTTCTTCCTTTTGTGGGGATACAGGTCGGGGCTTGTATGGACTAATAGTGGCAGATCAGTGTAAAAGGCTTCTCTGCTTGTGTCAGTCTATATGTCCATTCAAGGAATTGGTGTGTTAGCAATAATTTCTATGTATTTGGGTTTTAGTAGCAGTGGGTGGATTTAAACACCTCTTCCCTACTCAGTGCCAGTCACCTCTGAAGACTGGGAATCCAGCCATTCCTAAGCTGTTTCACATTTCGTTTTAGAATTTCGTGTAGAGAGAACCCCTCTCCCGGGCACCCCCGTCCTCCCAGAACTAACAGGTCAGTCCCATTAACTTCCTAAACCTCACAAATGAGGAGAACAGCATAAGCAGAGGGCACACTGTGGCAGCCGTGCTCTGCAGAGCTTTTGAAGGGACTGCATCTGGCATGTCACTGCTGGTCTTTCAGGTGGATATGGTGTCAACTAGAAGAAATTCTTAGATCTTTATTGTCTAAAAAGTATTGTATGGTCATTAAGTAGTGATAAGTATGTGCATCTAACAATTTGTGTGTGTGTGTATATATATATATATGTGTGTGTGTGTGTGTGTGTATATATATATATATATATATATATATATGTGTGTGTGTGTGTGTAATGTTGTATAGAAGGATTGTCTTGGTTGCCTATTATTTATGCAGAGAGGCGTTGTAACATTGCTCATTGTGACCTTGTGTGAGATGGCAGAATTTTCCGCCACATCTCCTCACAGCTGCTGTGTCTCCTCCTACGGGAGCTCTCAGTCATGCAGCTGTCTTTTGCTTCAATGTTATAGAATATTTTCTTTTAATGAAATTAAGAATATATTTGATATGAAATACTGTTTAAGTGAAACTGATATAGCTGAATTACAGAACTTTAAGTCAGTTCTTATCTAGTGTAACATGGAACACATACTGTAACCCACAGCAGTTATGTCATTTTTTAAAGGCCTTTATGCAATATCAGAAGGGTACACTACATTTNTGTTCATTACATTATTCTATTGATTAATATAACAATGTTTTTCATGTATTGTGATTATGATTATGATTGTATTATTTATGTGGAGAGGCCCAGTTTCCATAGCATGTTGCGTTCATGCACTGGACCTCATGTTCCCCTGGTCTCCACTAGCTTTCTGTTATCACGTTTCCTTGCATGTCTTTATGTCTCATCATGTTGCTGAAATTCTTACAAGGTGTTTCCAGTATTGCTCATTCATGCCCATTTATTGCTCATGTGTTCTGTACGCTGAGTACTCTTCTGTCTTCTGTGTTACAGCAATCCCATTAACTGCATACGGACCAGTAGCGGCGGCAGCTGCAGCTGTAGTGAGAGGTAACTGGCCTATTTCCTATTCATTGTGTTTTAGTTACTGGGGCAAGCATTTTATATAAGGATAGTAAGGAGAGAAGAATAAATACATTAATAAAANNGGCAGTTTATTTAAAGACACAATTGTTATGAAATGTAATGTGTATGAGAGGTCGCCTAGATTTTATTCAAGTACAACAAATAAGAAGAACAAATAAAAAAAGGTGTGACTAGGGATTTATGGTGGAAGAGATGGTAGTGGTGGAACTCTACTGATTCCCAGGTGAAGGGGGAGAGTGTAGGGGGCTCTCTGTAAGATCTACTTTTTTACTTTGTAAACAAGGCTCCACTCCAACCCGCACAGGGGGTTTTCTGGGAACAAGCAGCCCAGGGCCAATGGCCGAGCTGTATGGAGCAGCCAATCAAGAATCGGCAGTCAGCAGCTACATAAGTGCAGCAAGTCCAGCACCCAGCACCGGATTTGGACATAGCCTTGGGGTAAGTCTTGTTTTGTTTAAAAGTGCACTATATAGTCCTTTATGTTCCTTTATGATTTTTAAGGACTATGCTAGTTTTAGAAACCTTGGTTCTGTGTGGAAATAGTTTTTTATATGTGTAAACCTTTCCTATCACAGTTCTTATTAAGAGTTTGATCTATTTATTGACATGAGTGATATTTTTTTTAGGGTCCTTTGATCGCCACAGCTTTCACTAATGGATACCACTGAATTTACAGGTCACAAAAGAGGTAAGACACGATGTAGCTATACAATGTGTCTACTGAATGGACACATGCATCTGACTGACTTGTTCTAAAGTCCACAAGAACACATACATAACTTCCTCACCATGGTATACATGTTTTAATAATGCTGTAGTTTAACTTTTATAGATTGTCATGAAAATGGAAACAATTAGAATTGTGTAGAATTTTTTACAAATAGAGTGTTAATGAGTATATTGCACACAACAGGGTTTTTTTGTCTTTTTCATTGAAATTCTTCATGTGTCATGTGCAATCCAAAGAAAAAACTGATAAACTGTCGTGTTAATTATATCACATAGGGATTTGTTTTCCTAGCAATCCAAAACTAACCTACAACCACATCCCAAAAATAAAATGATTGGTTGCAGTAGACAATCAGCAATCATGAGATCAACCCTAGTGTGAAGCAATTCTTAGACCAATTTTATTTATATTTAACCCTGTCTTAATTTTATCCTAATGCCAACATTTATAGATTCAGGCTCAATAAGATCTAACAGCAGCTTATGTGCAAGATCCAGGTTACAAAGGATTTATGTGTGCAGACTGGCAGAGGTGACCTACAGTTCCCTGAGCTTTCTTGTACTTAGGAAAATCTCTACTTACGTCACCACTGTTAAATTACAGGTTTACCTATTACTTATGAGGAAGGATTTGCTTTTACATGTACATTAGTCAGGTTGGCAAGAGCCTTAAATTATATTTCCTGGTCAAATAGTGACCATAGTTTCACTTATTGTACATATATCTAATTAGTACCATAGATTTTCTGAGAGTACTCACCAAGGATGCTTGAATCAATTGGAAAGTTGTCTGTATGCTCTGACTCTCTAAATCCGATAATGTGTCTAGGACTCCATTTACCTTCTAGCCATTACTGTTTTCTTCACAGCTAATTTTCTTCTTCAATATGTGAATTTGGTATCCTTTTTTATTATTTTTTTTACTACGGAAAACTATCTAAATATCATTTCAGTGTTGTAAGCATTGATATTATTGAAACAGACCCAAATTACGAAATAGTGGCTTTTCTCTGTCCGGCTGAATTGGAAACCACCACATGTGCCAATGGCCACTATCCACACTATCCAACATTCCAGTTTTTTCCCATGGGTTCCTACAGTGGGCGGGCTGCAGATGAAAGGGGTTTAGTATGCTAATGTTTAGTAAGAACATACTAAAAGTGGTCATGATATAAAAATTTCTCATCCGTGACCATATTAAGTAAGGATGGAGTGGATCTGAAGTTGCTTCTCTGTAGCAATTTGCTTACTGTGTGTGCGACCACTCTGGCTATAATAATGTGGAAATCGCATATTCAGATTCCCTTACATACAGGGAGCCCACTCGTAGGAGAATATGCATTCAGAAATCTGCCTTAAAGTTTCCACACTGCCGCTGAAATGNATGCAGTGCTGAAACCAGGATAGTAGGTAAGGACTGAAAGCCAGTCCTTACTGTATAATTCCCATCCCTCCTCACAAACCCATGCTTATTATCAGTACACACACGCTCCTTTCCCGGCCTACCTCCATACGCAAAACCTTTACGGAGGTCTGGATCCCATGGAACCAGATTTGAGGACACAAAATAAACTGATAAAATCATTTTTGTGTAGCACATTATAGTTTTGTTAAACTGGTTCTTCAAAATGCTAATAACTGTCTACAATCCGAAAAGAACTGCAAAGTGTTTACTTATACCCAGTCTTTCCACGTATGTACAGTATATATACTTAATGAGCCATTGTGTTCTTTTCTGCAGGTTTCAATTTGGAAGCTGTTCATGTCCGTGACTCTGTCCCTCTCCTCTGAGAATGTCAGACAGCCACACGCCACCCTGTGTTCATGCTGAGTAACTGGTGCTTTCTGCATATTCCTTCCTGTGACCCTAGAACATTTTATTTATTTCATGCTTTTTTCTCACCCTTATTTCATGTTGATTTTTGTTTTATTTCTACTTTTAAAAAGAAACCCCTTGCTAGTATTGTGTTGTCATGATATGTGTCTGGAAACTCCGGAAAGTGATTCTCATGATTTTAGATATTTGTGTTCTGGTGGGATGCAGGAATATTCTGGTACAATATGCAGGAAGGAGAAGATGTGATTTCTGGCCCTGCTGTCTGGGAACGTGTTTTGTTTATTTTTGACAAAAAAAATATTTTTTATGTAAATTTCGGCTTTTATGACATGGAGTGGACAATGCACAAGAACAAGACAAATGTATATTTTGCTAAATGAAAAACTATTTGTAGAACAGAAATTATTTTAATTTTCTCAAAACTGGTTTGAAGTTTTTGTTCTCTGTAAAATATGTAAATATTGCAGACTGGTCGTCTGCTACTTCCAGGTCTTTTCTGGTCCCGGCAACTCCTTTGCCAACTTGGGTCCGTACTTTAGCAATATTTTCCTAAAACCTGGTTAAATAGACAGGTTTTGTTTTGGGGTTTTTTTAAATATAAAAAAACAACAAAAACTTTTTATTACAACAGAGTTCAGTCCACTGGAATAAGCTGGAGCATTGTCAGTGCAGGAGAACGCTGACTGCTGGCTTCAGTCTTGTTACAAATTAACTCTTTTAGTGCCACACAAAATGTTATTGTGGAGCATTCCGTGCTTTATGGCACACTTTTACAAACACTGTATCAAAACAAGTGAGCAATGTCAGTCTTGCAACTTGATGGCTGACACACGGGCCCTTATTCACTAAACTGAAAAAGTGGAGATGTTGCCCATAACAACCAATCAGATTCTAGCTCAGTTTCATTTCACATGCTGAAGAATGTCAGCCCNAATCTGATTGGCTGCCATTCTCTGTATAAAACTTGGCTGTCACAGCCACCTAAATGCATACAATGTTGTATAACCCCAAAGCAATACAATAACATACACTGCATTTCAATTGGCTGGTGAGCATTGCCTGTTTCCTCCAGCAGAACTTGTGTGATGTACATGAAGAGTTAATTATGAACAGGAAAACATACAATGCTGTATTGCAAATTCAAAGCAATAATATTTGTTACTGCAACTGGAATCTTTTTTAAGATAGTTACAAAAAAATAAATAAATGCTGAATTTTACATTTTTCCACGCTGTGTTTTATTTTTCCAAACNCCTGTTTCTTGTCTTATTTTCTTTATTTATGTATTTATTTCCTTTATTTGTTTTGTTCACTAGATTCAGAAGCAAAGTGAAATGATTATAGCTTCTAAAATAAATGGTGTTGCTGTCAGTGACACCACCTTTTCTCCATCAGAGTTTAGGAAAGGTAAAGGAGGGAATTGCTTCATATACTCAAATTGAGAGTATTTNAATAATACACTTTAAAATACTTTGCAGCTTACAATGTAGACTTGCAGCCACACAGTAGTAGTATATAGTGGTGAATGTGATATCAGAACCAATGCATACTACACTATACACATCACCCAGTTCAGTGCCCATACATTTTTATTGTTTGTAGAAATAGAAGTATGAGAGAACTGTATAAAAGGAGATGTTTCTAAAATGGTAATACGTANCTATGGGCCTAAATTTACTAAACTACAGGACTGGAAAAGTGAGGATGTTGCCCATAGCAACCAATCAGATTTAAACTCTAGTTTAATTTTACAAACTGGAGAATGTGAGCTTAAATCTGATTGGTTACTATGGGCAACCTCCACACTTTTCCAGTCCTGCAGTTAAGTAAATTTAGGTCATGGTGTAATCTTTCCTAACACTCTCAAAGATGTTATTTGTTTATTTAATTAGTTATTCGTTTGTTTTAAATGAAGTTCTAATAATCGCCATATGGGCANACCAGACAGTTTTTACATTTTTACAAAAAGAAAATACTGTAGAATTTTACACTTTCGTAACACCGTGTCCAGAACCCTGCCTGTAAATTCCTGCACAGATCCGTCTGGTCATCACCTAGACCCAATCTGCATTCCACA
>JABWIB010004596.1:13150-29677 GCA_016617825.1 Platyplectrum ornatum
GTGTGGAGGGGGGGGGCAGAAGGCTGTCATGGGAGAGTGTGGAGGGGGGGGCAGAAGGCTATTCAAGAGAATTACTTTATTATAGTCAGTATAGGCACAGAGTTAATTTTTTAACATTTTCTAATGGTGGTGTGCCTCGCGATTTTTTTCCCCGCGACAAGTGTGCCTTGGCCAAAAAAGGTTGGGAAACGCTGGTATAGGTCATACTTAGTTGATGATTAGTTTTATAATTAAGATCTGTTACAATGGTGGTGTTTTGCGGGTTAATCCAAATCCGCAGGTGTCATTGGAACATCATTCTAATTATTTGCACGTTTATATGGATGCAGTCCAAAAGAGAACACAAATGCTGCATTGCAATTCATTAAATAAGAAATACTAAATGAGAAAAAGCTTCCACTATTTCCTGGCAGGAGACAGGTAGAGATGTCCTAATTACACGTTACTTACATTTATGTGGGTATACCGCCCTCGCCCTGCCTATTCTTAATTTCAATCTCTACCTGTGTGAAACTTCTATTATTACTATTATTATTTGTAGTGTAATATTTAGTGTTTCATTTAGTGATTTACAGACTATATTATTTTAGTCATATAAGAATATGGACTTTAGCAACATCTCAATTACATATATTGAGTTTATAAAATTAGCACTTCTCTAGAGGGTTTGTGTTCTCTTCCTATAATAATGATTGCTTTTATAAGATTAAGGACATGTAAGATGAAGATATAGATTTTTACTTTTATTAAATATACTATTTTACAACGCTATTATTATTAATTTTGGATTTAATACATGGACACTGGCCCAAAGTGTGTATCCTGTGAAGATCTGATAGAGGCAGATGGGATATAACTTGAGATGTGTGAGGATATAGTCATGGGAAACCAAGGTCTTGGGGAGTGGAGGATAGATAGCTTGTTTTGGTGGCGACACAATATTATCCATAAGTAGGCGGTTTTACTGTATTTTGATATATATTTATTTCTAGAAAAGTGCCAATCATTAAATTAGAAGGAGAATTTAATACATACAGTGTTATTAAGCAGTAATGGAAAGATAGTGATGTGACTTCTCAGTTTAGCAATGTCAATTATTGTATGATCAAGGAATCAGCATCGACTGAGAAAATGTGATATGTTCACACTAATTATGCATAACAAATTCTAAAATGACTTATTCTGCCCGGTAACAGTTCTGTTACTGGGTCCTGTAATAACCTTACACCACCAAATGACTAACTCAGTGTGACCCAATCACACAATGATAGCTGTAAATGGCATGGCATTATGGAAGGAAATAAGTGATTATAGGATAAATACAAAGGATGCTTTATATAAATACATAAACCTGCACATTACATACAGTATATACTTTCTTCATACGCACCCAAAGAACTGAAAAAAATTACATATGAAAAAAATTGCCCATACAAAAAAATTCCCATACAAAGTACAGCCTACATTTGCTATCACTAATATCATTCATGTAATAACTAATCACCTTATCAGTTGATCAGACTGACAAGACAAAATTTTGCAAGAGTTTTGGGGGTGCAAAATGTTCCAGGGTGCAAATATGTGATAAGTAGAGGGATATGAGAATACTTATCCAAATAAAATATTTAAATAAATAAATTAATATTTTTTTTTAATTATAATATATTCCCAAAGGCCAATCAAGGGGTCCTGATTGGCAATGGCAGTGGGGGATTGGAGTATGGGGGGCTTTTACTGGTGGAGGGCCCTCAAAGCCACAGCAGAGTTGACACTGACAGCCGCCTATGCTGTGGAGTTGACAGCTCGAGGCCCTTGAGTCGCAGAGCCCTGGGCATCCACATATCTGGCCTAGGGCTGCCTCTGTGGGTTCTCATGGTAAAGGCTGAGAGAGACATCATCTTTGGGCAAGAACATAAAAAAAAAAGCAAGTAGGAGTGGAAAAGGTGGTGAGTGTAGACCCAAAACACACAATCCCCCTTAGTAATGCTTCTGTTCATGCCTTTGTTCTATAGTAGCACAACAATACCTACCTACTTACCTACCACAAGTGATCCAAGCATGGAAGACAGGGGGCTGCTTGCATACTTGCTGACAACCACCGGCTACACTGAAACAGACGGCAGCTGTCAGAACATCTGGGTCCTCTGCCAATGGGGCTTCTGGGGGTATCTGAACAGGGAAGGGGGGGAGGGGGCTAATTCAGGCATCCTTACTCTCTGGATAGGATGTTGACTATGTTTGACAAGCACCCAGGGGATGCACTAGGCTGAATGGCTAATAATGTCCCACTATCGAATAACAACACTGTCTTGGTGATATTGCACTAATGAAACACTTGATGAAGACCCCGTGCTTTATACGTCTAATACAAATTGCATGGGGTGGTGACATAACCATAAGTAGAGTTATGTGGCACAAGTCTTTGTTGAGATGATTCTCAGTGGGTTCTAGAGGGTTAATTCGGATGAGGTGCAGTTCTGATGGCTATCAGTTACCAGGTAGCTTCTCTTTTGGGGGGAAATGACAGATGTTTGTATAAATTATCTTGGATATTAAAATTCAATGTGTTAAGGACTAACTTAAGAAAGTATTCTCACTTGGCCATATGCCAAGCGCACGAGAGACACATCAGGCAGCGGAATCATGTCAGACCCTCTCCCCTCTGGTGCCTTCAATCACGCTGCTCCCAAAGCTCCATGCATGACGGCTGTGCCGTGGAGGTGTCAGTCATGTAACATGAGAAGATCACAACTTGTGTTATACCGAAATATTATTCTTTAAATAAATATCAGTATATATTATAAGTTCTAAGATGTATGAAGTCACTACAGGGATATGTTTCCCAATTAGAAATTTACATTTTCTCATTTTACAGCTGCCTCGATTTCTATTTAGAAAAATTCATCAATGAAAAGATGTCAAAATATCTCCAATCCGGCAACTTAATCATTCATTACTAACCCTTCTTTCCCAGGTAACACAGATGCCGATTCCCTGGAAAACATAACACCTCACAGACCTGGCGGACGCAATATGGACGACGAGATGGAAGCGAGTGTCACTTCTCAGCAGTGAGGGAATGGAGACTAGAAGGGGAGGGTTAGGGATAAAGGTGGGGAAAGACAATAGAAGGATAGGGTTAGGCTAGGGGGAGGGGACAGAGCTTAGAGGGGGAGGTTAGGGTTAGGCTGTGGAGAGGTTATGGATGAGGATGAGGATTATGGTGAGGATTAGGATAAAGACTGGGATTACAGTAAAACATACCTCGGGGTTTGGACACTTTCTTTGTTGTTTGGTTGCCGGGAACCAAATAGGGCCAATCGGACCAGCAAACCACATCCATCAATAAGATGCTGAGATAACGGAACCCATGTGCCAAGCAGAACTGAGCCCTGGACCACAACATGTCAGTCAGCCCAAATTTCCACACCCACTCGCTTTTGGCAGGACAGACTCGCTTTTAGAGCTTGGATCAGGAATTAGAGTAGAGTATGGTATCTTATTATGATTAATATCATTATTTAGAACCATTAGAACCATTATTTAGAACCATTTAGAACATTAGGGAATACATTACAATACAGAACACAGGGGTACAAAGTTAGAACATAGTGAGTATATCATATTAGAGTGCAAAATTGAGTACAGGAACAGTGCAAAAATAAGTACAGACAGACATGAAGTAGAAAGCAATGAAAATGAAGGAAGAAAGTAAAGAAGTCGATGAAGAATGACGGAGATAGTTTCAGGAGCAATAGAAGGGAGGACGAGATTCCTGGAGATTTTTATATATTGGCACTTTATTATAGTCTATTTCAAAATAGATTAGCGTTAGCACTGCCAGGTATGTCAGCTCTACACCTCCTCCACCCATACAGTAAACAGCTATATCCGTTATAACGAAAAGCCTAATCACTCGAGACGGGAGGAGGCATAAAAGGTTTCAACGCACAGTAAGTACATTCTCAATGGGAAATCATGAGTAAGCCTCAAAGTCTATTACATGTATTTGCAAACAAAGAGACAAATGTTGGAAACCATTTTGCCACAAACAATGACATATAATCATTTAAACGTCACGTCCATTAGCGAGGGCAGCATTTAGAGGGAGCCACGCTTGACGTCAGACCACTCCAGCTTAACAAGCTCCTTTGAAATCAAAGGATAATTTTCTGCTGTCAGGAAAACAGTCTGTCCAAACGAGCAGCCTGTTATTCCTGCAGAGAGCCGGCCTTTGTTCCGCGCAGATAAAGAGAAAGTCTATTTCTGTAACAGTACTAGGCGTTTTGTAAAGTACGAATGCTGTTGGGATCTATAATAAAGCTCTGAAGGTTGCATGTGGATAGAGTTGATGTGCAGGCCGCTAATGTTCACTGACCATGCATAATGAGAGAATGTCCTGTGTAGGCCTCTCTCTTCTGGAGGGTGATTAGCTACTTACCGCCATGGTGAGAATGGAAACGTGGCAGAGGACTGTGGGAGTGGGACAGATCTGGTGGTGGTAATTATATAATATATTTAGAAGGAAGATACTGATCCCAAGAGCTGACATTCATCCAAATGATATGCAAAATAGATCCTAACACCAACAAAGAAGAAACAGTTGAAGAGACTGTTGTGACCCACATCTACTACAGCGATTCTTCTGCAGGTAAGTATAATATTCCTTTTTACATTGCCGATGACAGTGGGTGACTGGTCATGCTAGCATTTGTGAGCATGACCTGGCACACATGGCCATCTTAGCATTTGTATATGTACTGGAGCCAGCATGGATAAACCGGCAGTTTTATTGTTTGGTTGGGGGAGTTGTGCAATGAGAGGTGATTGTGTACAAACCTCTTGTTTTTAGCTTTTTTGTTTATTTACCCACCAAGGAATCAATATGAGAACTGTCCCTATAGGAAATCTGAGCAGGGAAAAGGCTAGTTTAAACACTGCTAATGTTCAGGAGCGTTGATGCACGGCTTAGTATTCATTTCAAGTGCCTCAGAAATCCTCTAATCATTTCTGGAAAGTGCTCAGGGATTTAATTTAGATTGGGAAACACTTCTGTTTCAAATAATCATTAAAATTCAAGAGGTTTACAGAGCGACTGTAGAGGACATGAGGACAGGTAATCCTGCACTATCCAAGTACCAGTGCATTCCTCTTAAATCTGAATAGGTTTGAAATGGTGGTAGGGACAGGCTAAATGATAATCATGAATGATGAGCAGTAGTTATGTGTCCATCAGAACCCTCTGTACAGAATATCTACTCATGATCTATAGGCACAATGCCCCTGCACATACTACTGTCTAGTTTTCTGAGGATTGTCAATACTACCCAAAAATACTACCCAAAAAACCTTTGCTGCGAGGTATACTGCCATTACATGCTCATCCACTATGAAGAAATATGAATAGGAATCATTGCTATGAAGACTGTGTGTCAGTACACACCTTTTTGCAAACATAATTTATCAAATTATTCCGCAGCATCACTTTACAGTACAAGTGGAATGATGATTTTGGAGCAATCAGACAATTAACAAAAACCATCAGATATTCCTCCAGTGTTTACCCTGCTTAAGATAGTGAGTTACCTAAAGCCAGTAGCGTAGCTATAGCGGTAGCAGCAACGACCGCTCATTCGTCCGCCCCCCCTTCCTTAGTACTCCCAATTTAAGTCTATGGGCGGCATGTGCTGAAGCTGTAACTGAAACCAAGAGATGTGGTGAGCAGAGAGCCGGGGTAACGTCTTTCAGCGTGTAATGTGTTACTGTTTGAGAGATACAGCTCCCGTCATGTCTCATGCTATAACTCTAAAACCAAGCAACCTCCAGAGATGCCCTTAGGGGGGTATGGAGACATGACCCAGAGTAGTCAGCATGAAACATTTCAGCTGGATCGGATTTGGGGTTCAGGGGGTACAGCACCCATGTAAGTCTATGGGCAGCATGTGCTGAAGCTGTAACTCCGAAACCAAGCAACGTACACATGTGAGATGTGGTGATATACATTGTATAGTAAGTACATGTATGTGTGTATATATATATATATTTACTACCTAGATTTAAATTTTATTTTTCTTGTGGGTGTCCCAAGCTGACCTTTTGCACCTGGGCCCATGAATCTTTAGCTACACCCCTGCCTAAAGCCCAGTGGATAAAGATTTCTGAAATGTTTTTTTTTAAGTTGAGGAAATACCCATTAAGGGTTATAGCTAGTTCTCAAAAACAAGTATTCACAATTGCCCGTTCACTTCTGAAGCACCTTTAAAGAGTACAACTAAGGTCCTTGCCCCTTCCACTGCTCCCTTTAATTTCAGTAAAGTCAGAAAAGTAAACCGCAGGTACATTGACGCAATAATACATAACATTTGTAATGAGCAATAAAATTATGCATCACAACACCTGTCCCCCCCTTAGGAGGAATGCTGGAAGAATAATTAAGAAGAGAAAAAGCCCTAATCCCGCTGCTGCTTCTGGTAAAATGATATTTTAATGGTTGCGTTTTAAGCATCATTATAAATATGTAAAGTGTCTCCACTCCACGGCAAGGACTGGGTCCTTGTGGACTTGTGCAATTCACTGCAGGCTGCTTTACATAATGTCTCCTGGGCACTAATATAAATCTGCAGGAGTAGACGTCCTGCCGAGACTACAGCTGCAAGAGCTCCTCTACGTTTGTAAAGCACATTCATAGTTAATAATATAAATGTAGGAATAAATGGGGGTGTTATGGATACGTAATGTTCCATAGACAAATCGGCACCTCAGTAAGATATTTATAAGAAAAAATATTACACACTTTATTATATTACACACCAGATCCAGACTTGTTTCTTACTTAACATCTTACTACAAGTGTGGGACAGATGCTAGAAATCTACAAGTGCGGATCTCAGTTCCATACACCTGTGGATCCAAATGACGGGGTGTGCCAAGAAATACGCATGACTAAACCATGCACAGGAAGGGGAAGGGGGTTAGTCATGCTGATAAGGCACAATCTCCAAAGAGCACACATAAGGGGGAGATTTATTAATTAATTACCTTAATGAATGATTGACTGATTTCATTGTAGGAAAATCCCTTTAAATAACTATGATTTTTGATCGCAGGAAAAACTGCTGTTTAGTAAATGTAACCCCATAGAGTTTATATTGGTAAATAGTTCATCTTTAAACCAGTCTATTAATACTATTATATTATTGTTTACTATTGGTGAATATTTTTTTATAATAATTTGAGTGTCACTCATTATAGTGCGCCTTTGTAATGAGAAACACTGGCATCCTGGTGCCGTCAGTGCAAGAGATGCAAGCCATCGGAGGAAGTCACCCCCTGCGCGCTCCCTGTTCCACCTTCACGCTTTAACGGAAAAACTGAGCAATCTACATATATGAACTCTAGGGAGCTGAGAGTCCTTATCTCGGGCTGTAAGCATGAGAAGGTAGTACTCACAATGTAAGCCTATGGAAGAATGCTATAAATAAGCAAACTTCAGGGGGTGGAGAGGCATGATGGGGATTGTGTTCTAGGAATCTTCTATCTGAGCCATGAGAGTTTAATGCTATAACTACTATATCCAGCAACACTCCAACATTGTGAAGAAACCATTAGGCCATTAACAGAGAAACATAACCGTTCCAATCATCCTCATCTACCAGTCACATTCTTCATTTAGAAAGTTGGTTCATTCAAGATCACATTCCATGTTTTTACTTTTTCTATCCATTTATTATCCACACACCGTCCTGTCCCCTCTGCTCTGCTAATGACTGCCGCCTCACTTCCCAAATTATCCCCACCTCTCATGCACACATCCAGGACTCCACTGGAACAGCCTACCCCAACCCGTTAAGCTATGAAAACTCACTTCTTCAGAATGGCCAACCCCTCCTCTACCCAATCTCTCTACCCTCTTCCCTCATTCCAATGTCTTCTGTAGTGTCCACCCCTTCCTTATCATGTAATCTCTCATGAGCAGGGACCCCCACCCTCTACCTCTACCTCAACCTGCCCCCATCTTCTCCCTCCTGTCTTTCGTCAGTGCACACTTCTCGACCCCCTTGGTTCTTACTCACTCTATGTATTCTATATTTGCTACTGCATGCTATGGCATTATACCCCATGCTATATATGATTTCATGTTTGTTTTAAATGTTATTAAAAATAATAATAATAATAATAATTTCAGTTTTCCCTGTTCTGTGGGTATGTGTGTAATTTAGAGTCTTATGATAGTATTGATAGTTAATTGCAGATGATCTGTGTTAAACCAGGGTTCATGCTGTTTACTTAAAGAATTATTCTAGAATTGTTCTGTTTTTCGGGTGAGGGGCTTGTAGAGAGACATGATGGGGAGACTGGGGGGGGAGGCTTATACTCGAGTCAATAAGTCTTTTCAGTTTTTTGTGGTGAAATCAGCGGCATTGCCTTATATTCGGTTCATCTTATACTCAAATATATTCAGTCCTTTCCCTCCGCATGACTACAAAATATCCTTTATAAACATCTTTTAAAATAGGGGTCCCCATAGATTTTACATAATTACTGTAAGGATAGGATGTTCTACTTTAAGCTGATTGAATATACATAGAGCAGCATTGACGTTTGCTTTGGATCTGCTCTTAAGCTAATATTTTATTTGGCCTCCAGCTTAGTAAACTTTTGTTTATTGCCAACGCTTGAGAAACCCCTTCAAGTATTATAGCTGTGCTCACACTTTCCTTTACACTGTTAGTGACCTATATTTTGCAGTCCTTTATGTAGAGACTCACCAGGGGTGCATTAATATACAGTAACTGCAGGGGGCCCAGAGCGGCTCATTAAAAGACTTATAGCAATATAGCACTGCGACTCTCCACAGAGCCACATACGTACTCCCCATTCTCTAGAGTCTGAAAATACACTGCAGGAAGCCTCTACTGGATGTTACCAAAGCTAAAGAGCTCACCGAACATCAGAAGAAAGTTTCACCATATATAACGTATTTCTTTTTTATTTGCTTTTGATGTTTTGTTTATTCCACATTGGCTTTTTATTATTTGCCCCTTTCCTGTTTTCATTGATCCCATGTTACCTTTTATGTCTACATAAATGCATATGTTCATTTTAATATGTTATATGCAGGAGAAAGGTCTATCAGCTACAAGGAAATATTTTGTATCTGTCCGTGGAAAAAATTGTCTAATTTCGATGATTGTAAGAGGAAGCAAATTCTTATTGTATTGTATTTTAAGAAGAGCCGGGCTCACAGAGACGCCATGCTGTCAGTAACTCTGAAAAGTTGCAGTTCTATCAGTAACTTCTAGGTGGCGTATCAATGCAGAAGCTTGCAGTAACAACAGAAGGTACGCAGATGGAAAGCATCCACATGGAAGCTTTCCATCTGTATTCCCTCTGCTGTCACTGCATGTTAGAGCATAGCACCGGTCCCTCGCTCAGTCCGGGTCCCGGGAAAGTAGGCCCTTCTGGTAGCCCTGTATGTGGTATATCAGAGTTTGGAAATACAGATGTAAATCCAGTTATGTCCCGTTATGTCACAGTATGTATGGCTGACTTCACCACATGTAGATTCCGAGATGTGTCAAAAGGCTGCACTAATGCGTAACAGCACACAGGTTGTCCTGCCATTGACAATTATCCTGCATTGATACGCCACCTAGCTGTTACTGTTGGAACTGCAGCTTTTCAGAGTTACTGACAGGATGGAGTGAAAGTGTATTAGCATGCTTTATGAATAAATCCAGCACCATGGCGGTATTTTATAAACTATATAAAGTGTCACATCTGTAGCAGGTGGTGGTAACAGCAGTACATTTGTGCAACTGCAACCAAAATAGTTTGAGTACATTAGACAAATGCATTCAAGTCTTTCCTTGGTTGATATTGAACATTTGGCTGTGCAAAATATGTTATGCTAGTCACATCTCTTATCTATTCTGCTTTGTACGATTCTCATTTTACGCTTTTCTGAAGTAAAATGTGCCAGGTCCTGTTGCTATGCTGAAAATAACGTGGCTTTGTGTTATAAGTAATATTTAAGTTCAGACTGACACATTGCTACATAATTGTGTCAGTCTTTTGATTTTCTCCCCCAGCCTGACACTGTGTGGGTGTATTCTAGTATTCTCCCGAAATAATTCTATTAGCGACCTTCCGTTGTTTGGAGAGCGGATGGAAGTCCTTGGAATCTGCTGCAATTGTTCCATTAGAATGATCACAAATTACCTCTGGAAACGGATAAAGATAAACTTCAGAAAATATAAAAGCCACATGCTTTCCCTTAAGTATATAGGATCCGACTAACAAGGTGCAGGATGATGTCTCTCTCTCAATATATTTGCACAGGAAAAATAATGGTCTAAAACAGAAATTGTTTATACATGACTATGCAAAGTCAAAAATATACAAACAAAGTAATCCAGGAGTAGGCAATCTGCGGCTCTCCAGATGTGTCAACACCCTGTGAGCTGCAGTTTGCCTACCCCTGACCTAAAACAACCATCTATATTCAGTGGGAGGCGGCACTACCATTAGGGTATATTAGTCACCTAGGACAATGGGCCTGGTAGAAGACACCGGTAAATGGAATCTTATATGTGTACATGGCCTCATTTAACAGTTATCTTCTGTGGATTTCTATAGCTGTAGTCAACGAAAAAACGTGCACATATTGCGCCAGAGATGTAAGAACATAATGCATGTTATACTATCATCAAGGCTTGCTTTTCAAGCTAACAACTCTTACCATCTTGGTTTTATCCATAGCGGTCAATATAGTTACATTCAGATTCTGCAGAGCAGTCAGAACATTCTTATATTCGCCCAAATATTCAGAGAAATAATCTGAAATACAAAGTTGAGCAAGAAAAGGAGACATTTAAAAGTTTTATAACAGAAGTTTTATAACATTTAGGAGTTTTATAACATTTAGGAGTTTTACAACATTTAGGAGTTTTATAACAGTTAGAAGTTTTATAAAATTTAGGAGTTTTATAAAATTTAGGAGTTTTATAACATTTAGGAGTTTTATAAAATTTAGGAGTTTTATAACATTTAGAAGTTTTATAACAGTTAGTAGTTTTATAACAGTTAGAAGTTTTATAACATTTAGAAGTTTTATAACAGTTAGAAGTTTTATAACATTTAGGAGTTTTATAACATTTAGGAGTTTTACAACATTTAGGAATTTTATAACAGTTAGAAGTTTTATAACAATTAGAAGTTTTATAGCAGTTAGAAGTTTTATAACATTTAGGAGTTTTATATCAGTTAGAAGTTTTATAACATTTAGAAGCTTTATAACATTTAGGAGTTTTATAACAGTTAGAACTTTTATAACAGTTAGAAGTTTTATAACAATTAGAAATTTTATAACAGTTCAGGGGCGCGACTTTCTTCTTGATTTGCATAAATTGCTCTCTCTGCCCAGCCCCCAGTCGGCAACCCTGCAATAATACAATAATACATTTTAATTAAAAAAAACTATTTAATGTAAAGGAACAGAAACAAGACTACTGATACAAAATAATGACAGTTATTTATGTCTCATAAGACCCTTTGCCATGCTTTATTAATAGATTTTTTAAACTGAACATCAATTACACCACTAGAAAAAAACAGCAATAAAAATGTGTCTTTATGTAAGTCTATGAACTTGAGCCAAAATCCATAAAACCATATAACCATATATATTTAAGTTGAAAATATGATTTACTCCAGTTTAAGAGCAAGCCTTATAAGAATCATAAAGATAAATATAAACAAGATATAAGACCTAAGTGAATAAAGAAAGTCAGTCTAACCAGACGCAATAAACTCTTACAGCCAGGCTGGTAGCTGGAGAACTGAGCGGTCTCCTCGCTCTTTGTACCAGCTTTGCTACCAGTCTAGGTCAGGTTGAGCCAATTAGGGCCAGGGATGCTGGTAAATTAACACTGGCAGCATAGAAATATAACTCAAGGTGAAACTGGCCACCCATGGAGTGTTCTGCATAAATACACTATACACATACAATATTTATATTTAATAAGGCCTTTAAAAGAGGAACAGTGCAGATGTTGCAACGAATCACATCCTAGCTCGGCATCTCATTGACAAATAGAATATCATTGGTTGCGATAGTTAACATTTTCACTATTCTGATTTAGAGTTTATAAACTATAACGCAATATGTATATTTCAGATGATATATACAGAAATATAGCAGGCGCATGGAAGTACCACTCACTGGTATAAAGAAAGAGACAATCTTCATTCAATCAACATTCCCTGTAAGCAAGTGTCAGTGTTTGATGACATTTTGCTAGATCAGACATTAGAAGGGCCAGGACACTGAAAGCTTCAAGTGTGTGCAAAGAAGAAGCCTATGGCAGGAGCAGGGGAATCACAGGAGCATTGAAAGTCTCAGATTAAGCTCCTTGCTGCTTTATTGTAGTTTGATTGTTGTAACTTTAAAATGCATCCTGATATGCTATCTCCATTTATTATTTGTTTTACCTATACTGAGATGGCAGTGGAAGGCTGGCGGATAGACTCAAATAAAATCAATACAACCATTAAGTGATATCTGCTGAGTTTGATCTAAATCCTGCTATTATGTTCTTCATGCTTGTTCGATTTTGTGAACTACTTTTGTCACAATATAATTTTATATAATTTCACTACCTATGTTTCAATGGTTTTGGCCCATCAGCCCCTCCTCTCTCCTGAACATACCTCCATTTGTTGTGACAGATACATAGCCCCATTGGCAGCTACAAGAGTGTGCAATACCTGTCTTGTCATCATCACAATAGCAATTGTAAGACAGTTATGACAGTGGCTACCAGATCTCTACAGAAGACTAGTCATTAATTTATTATTCCGTTCTTCCTTATATCAGTATCGCAGTGAGGGAACAGTTACTTAATGGATTTGGTGACTGCAGTATAACAAAACAGTTAGAAAAGCCAGAAGTCTTAGCACAGGCCTGGGCTCTGTTACTTCTGTGGAACATGCAGAGGAGGCAGTAGCAGGGCAGAAAGCAATGTATTTTTCCATGCTGTGCCTAATATATAATACATAACACTCAGCTTCAAGCATCACTCTTGAATGTATCCCGACCTCTGAAGTCAGAGCAGTGTATGATCCTATCTCAAGAACGTGCCAGGGACAGGCCACTCCCGTCATATGCAGAGTTACGAGAGCTCACAGTAAATTTTCCACTACGTCCTCACCTACAATGGTGATGTTTTGGCTAAACCCAGACCTTACTGTATGTCACCATACCTTCCACTTCTCTAATTTGCGTTATGCTACCACAGGGTTGCTATCTCTCACAGAATTTCCGGGAGGTAGTGGTTCAATAAAAATCACCGCCTGAAGCCCCAATTATTACTTTGTTACTACGGATGGGCGGGACTAAAGCTGGGTACAGCACGATAGTACTTTTTTCAGACATTTTTTCAGACTTTATCAGATGATCAGCTAAAAGACCTCTTCAAATGATCTGCAGGCTGCGTGAGCTCCATGTGTGTGAACAATCCCAGAATCCTTTGCTGCAGTAATAGGCTGCAGTTACACACTTGTCCACCAGGTATACTAAAATTTCAATGGCAATCATTGAACTGAGGATCGTCTGTTCAGTGCACACTGAAGTTTTCTGCAGACATTGTGACATTTTCATCAAAATGATTAGGAGCTGCTAACAATCATATCAAACAATCACTGTCTGAAACGATCCTGCAGCATGTCTGGTGAGTACACACTGTACAAATCTTTGCTGTCTATTATGGAGCAATTTATGTGGCAAATCAAGTTGCAAACTCACAAAATACGTCTGTTTCCCACTATCCGTTAGTAAAAACTCTACAGAGGTCTGGATAAGTCAGGCATATGATTCCATTAGTAAACCGCTAAAACTGGCACAATATAAAAATGTTTATTAATAAACACATTTATAGACTTGGTCAACACAGCAATGTTCCCTGTGGTCTCTAGAATAGTCACTGATTTAGTAAAAACTCATCACAATGTAAGTAATGTAGAGTAATGTAGACCTTTCACATCCTTCCACCTCCACTTTTAAGAAACCTCATCTATATCAACATCTACTGCAAATGAAGAAGTCAATAAATGAACTCACCACAAAGTCGCTCCGTGTCCATGTTGCTGTAGAAAAGGAAACAGAAGTTAAATATGCAATTTAGCCAAGTCAGAGGACTCAATGGGGCTAATCTAGAGATGGACAAACCCAGTTGCATTGTGGGTGATAATGAATGACATCCAGTAAAAATTCTGCATGATTTTCTTATTGCACACAAAGGGCTGGATTCAACTTTTCACTCTCATGACTTACACTCATGACTTACACTCTCATGGGCAAAACCATGTTGAATTGCAGGGGAGGTAAAATGAATGTCAGTGTTTGCATGCAGGGAGAATACTTTATTGTTGCATGTTCCATGAGAGTGTAATAGTCATGAGAGTGAAAAGCTGAATCTGGCCCAAATACTCAACTCAACTTTTATTTTAAACACCTCTCAACTCTCTTTACATTTTTATTCGTCTACCCAACAGGTTGAACATGGTTTTGGCAAAGTGCAGACATAGTTTTTTTTTACCTGTTAATACGTCTAATAATTCTTCACTGGCTTGGTACTGTGCTATCTGAGCAATAACTAAGCATTTTATGACATGCAATTTTATGTCATTTACACATAATGGAAGAAAAGATTTCTTTGTTATGTTCTATAATTTTCCCCAAAAATATAGGATATATGGTATGTTTATAAAGCAATATACTGATTGGCTGTGAACCAGAGTTAGGAGCAACTAAATAAAACAATCTGGTCTAGACTTTTTTTATTATCTTTGCTTTTATTAATAGACCACATGCACTGAACTGCTGTAATTTAGATTTGAGTTAGGAAGCATTAACTCTGATGCTTCGTCTTTTGTCTATAGTATGTCTTTGGAATTCTGCAAAATTAATATAAGTCATTTACATAGCAATCTGTATGTAAATCAACTGGGAAGACACTGATAGAGAATATTATGAGCCACTGCAGACAGATATACTTTATTTCGCCATGCTTGTAGCAAGAGGGTGATGGTGAATATGAAAGTCCAACACAATATGAAATGAGAAACATATGTAGAAGTACTGCATACATCAAGGTGGTAGCTTGGAGAAATTATTATAACCGTATAGTGGTTTCACGTCTATGAAATGAGCTCTGAGATCACAATGAATGGAGTGGACCTACCAATAGTGATGACTAATCTAAACCAGCATGAAAGGAATGGAGCAAGCACAGTGCCTAAACCGATAGTCATATAGGGCCAAATTCAGCTTTTCACTCTCATGACTTACACTCATGAGTTACACTCTCATGGGCAAAACCATGTTGAATTGCAGGGGAGATAAATTTCATTAGTTGCAATCAGCATAACAAGTGACAGTTGATGTTTCCTAGTCCTAGTCTAATAACAGTGTAACAGTAACGCTGGTCAGTATCTGTGTGCAACATGCAACAATAAAGTATTCTCCCTGCATGCACACACTGACATTCATTTTACCTCCCCTGCAATACAACATGGTTTTACCCATGAGAGTGTAACTCAAGAGTGTAAGTCATGAGAGTGAAAAGCTGAATCCAGCCCATAATGTGCATGTTGTCTAATACCAGCAAATTTGAGAACCAAAAGCACAAAATGACATGGTTTTTGGAGTGTTACAATGCAGATCACAACAAGTTTAGTATGTGAACGGAGATGAAATTTCACACTTCCTATAATAAATCAGCCTTCCTCCCCTCCATATATCCCCACAGGCTCTCAGATTCTTCAGGCTCAAAGGTCTCAGTATGTTAACCAATAAATTGCCCTCTCTCATTATATATACAGTATATGCTCAGATGAATAGGAAAATTGAAATTGAACCCGTGAACAAATTTGCAACATGCAGGTGGAATCAACCAGAGAATGGGTTAAAAAGGAGAATAAAATGTAAGTGAGTGAAGCACCTAATAAGAGCAGTGGAAATACATAATGTGAATGTGGTGATGATCAGCCAATTATATGCAAGCAAAGGTGTTATGGTATTTATAATTACCACTCATTACCATTACCATTACTAATTACCAGTGCACTGCAGTGACCACCCTATACTGAGAGCATTATAGTGGCGTCCAATCAATACAAAGAACATCACAGTGACCTCTGTACAGACAACTTCTTAAAATGAAAATATATACAATGCTGGTACAATTGAAGTGAGGCTTATACTCGAGTCAATAAGTTATCCCAGTTTTTTTATGTGAAATTTTGTGCCTCGGCTTATATTCGGTACATAGAATGCTGGTACAATTAAAGTGACAAATGCCCAATACATCATAGTAACCTCCACTGTATACCAGGAGCATCATAGTGACCTCTATTGTATACCAATAGCATCATAGTGACCTCCATTCTATACCAAGAGCATCATAGTAACCTACATTTGATACCAAGAGCATCATAGTAACCTACATTCTACACCAAGAGCATCAT
>JABWIB010004597.1:0-12462 GCA_016617825.1 Platyplectrum ornatum
ACATCCAGCTTTAGCAATGTCCAGCATTAGCAATGTCCAGCATTAGCCATATCCAGCGTTAGCAATGTCCAGCGTTAGCAATGTCCAGCATTAGCAATGTCCAGCATTAGCCATATCCAGCATTAGCCATATCCAGCGTTAGCCATGTCCAGCGTTAGCAATGTCCAGCGTTAGCAATGTCTAGCGTTAGCAATGTCCAGCGTTAGCAATGTCTAGCGTTAGCAATGTCCAGCGTTAGCAATGTCCAGCATTAGCAATGTCCACCATTAGCCACATCCAGCATTAGCAATGTCCAGCATTAGCCACATCCAGCTTTAGCAATGTCCAGCATTAGCCACATCCAGCTTTAGCAATGTCCAGCATTAGCAATGTCTAGCGTTAGTAATGTCCAGCGTTAGCAATGTCTAGCGTTAGTAATGTCCAGCGTTACCAATGTCCAGCGTTAGCAATGTCCAGCATTAGCAATATCCAGCGTTACCAATGTCCAGCGTTACCAATGTCCAGCATTAGCAATATCCAGCATTAGCAATATCCAGCGTTACCAATGTCCAGCGTTACCAATGTCCAGCGTTAGCAATGTCCAGCATTAGCAAGCTGCCATACGTATCAAAAACAGGTATCAGGAACTTTACTGGTATCAGGTGAGAGGAAGGAGGAAAAGTGATTGTAAGGTCTACTTTCTACTCCTCAAATCTTTACTTCTTTTATACTGGACATGTGGCAATACTTTTCATAGAATATTAAAAATAAATGTGCTTTGTCCTTAAGGTTATATAGCTTTGTAATTAGTGTATATGAAGTATAAAATGTGATGCTAATTCTTTGAAATGTAATCCTAAACCAGATGTGTAAAACACTTTGGTTGTCACTAGTTATTTTCTACATCCTCATATGGTTAGCACCTGTGAGAGTCATGCAGCTCATTTTACTGTGACAATTCACATTGGACAGTTCAAGTTATTACAAAGCCTGTACACTACTGTACACATTTCATAAAATATGGCCTGCGCAATCCAAATAGTGCTGGTGTCAATGTGGCAAATTGTGTATATATTTCATGCGTTCTAAACATGCCCAGAACGTTTTTGGAAAGAGGTGTCTACATACACCCCTGAGACTCCTTTGTTGCATCTGAGTAGTCTAGGAATTTGTGTAATGTATTGGGACATATCTTTTTGGCAGCTAAGACTGCAATTGGCCCCCATCTGCCAAAAAAGGAACATTTTTCAACTCACCCTCAATGAAATGGCTCAAGTGGAAGGAGTTTGCAACCGCGCAGAGAACTCTATACCTGCACTACAATTCACTACTTATTGAACCATTGTTGTGATACTCCATTAATTACCCTATGTCTTAGAAACCTCTACCCCATATTGGGCTGGTATACCTTATGCTATTTATAAAAAACACCTATGTCCCCTGATTACCTCCACATCCTCATCCCTCACCTTATTTCCTTTCCCTTGCATTTTCTTTTCTCCCTGTTGTTATATAATGCATAGTAAACATTTGTACTTATATGAAAATTTCTGTGATGTTGTCTTTGATATGCTTCTGTATACGACACAAATAATAAAAATGTAATGGTTAAAAACAGTTATGGTTTATTCATTTTCGCTAAAGTGCACCTTACCTGTGTTACCTCTTTTTTTGTATCATTTTGTGTAGCACCTCGTAATAATGATTACAGTTATACGATCAGATAGGAAGTTGTTGGCTTAATTATATGAGACATCCTATGCAATTACACTCACTTTTGTAGGTTTAGTATGAAATGATACAAAAGCTACAATTGAAAGCTTTGGCCAATGAATGCAATACATTTGACTAAACATTAAATAGAAGCATCGCGAAATATAATGTACAATAATGTTCCCATCTTTCTCCATACTGATGTTTTTCTGAAATAGCCATGTATATTGTTTCTGTTGCAATTAGGTGACCATACTTTATTGAACTGTAAATGAACCATTTTATAGACGGAAGAATAGTAACAATGTTGTCCACTGTAAGCATGAATAGTAGTCCCTTCAGTTGATGACTCATTTCAGGGGGCAATCTACATACCAAGTGGTCCTATTATGTTTTGGATGTTCGGTACAGAAGTGGAAGAAATTCCTTTCTCCTTTAGGTTATTCATCAGACTGACTCATTAATATTCAAGGGTCGCTTCTAAATCAATTAGGTACCAATTGTATTTTCTACATGTGTTCTTTCACTGTTTCAGACCTGAAAACTATGTTTTTCTGGACTAGTCATTATACATCATATTTTCCACAAATGAATATAAACCCTAACAATATGACATTGGAAATTATACAGTATTTATATACTGATACATAGTTAATTATACCAAGTAAAAATCATGTCTTTATTAATGCACATAGAAAAGGATAGAAGACAAGATGATAATCAATGAATGGAAGACTAGGATCTCAGCAGAGACAAGAAGATTCGAAAATACCTTTTACCACGATTGCCTGTGAGGAAAGGAATTGGACTACATTACAGTAGCAATTGTTATATGCTGCCTGACTTAACATAGGACAGGATATTGGAGCTGATCCTAAGTTACGGAGCTGCGCAGGCGCTGCGTACGTCCGCATTGCGTTTAATCCTGAGCTGCGTTTTTTCAGCCAAAAAATGCTACTGTGAATAGCCCGCAAAAAATGCGCATTGCGTGCCCGGTGCAGTTTAGTGTCTTGCGTGTAGTTTACCGTCTTGCGTCTTGTTGTTATTTATTTTATTTTTTTTTTTATTTGTGACAAAACTGAGGGAAGAATGTTAAATGAATGTAATGTATTTTCTTATTTGGTGAACATAAATATAGACCTGTTTTGTTAAAGTGAGTTTAAGCGTATCCTTTACAGCACTGACATTACATTTTAAACTTTTAATTCTTCATTTATTATTCAATATCATATATAAGTTTAATCCATAAAATGAATATGGGTGTTGGACTGTTGTCATTTACCAAGCATTCTAAAAAATTACTTACATAATATTACACAGTCCCACAGAACTCGGTAGCTGGAAACAATGATAAAGTAAATTATTTCACTGTTTCAGTGTCAATAAAAAGTCCACATTGTCCAATATAAAAGCTGTAACACGAGTTGACACATCAAAGATGCATGCTCTGCACAAAACACACGTTTACAGGCCAGGGAACATTTCCTACAACTATTGCAAATGATCTGCAAAGTATAGGAAATAGGCCAGTTACACCAGTTGCACCATCCCCAGACAGCCGCAAGCAAAAAGCCGCAGATGGATAAAAATCGCAATGCGAGACGCAACAATAGGAACGGCCCAAAATCTTATTATAATATGCTGGCACGCCCATTAATCGCACTTCCAAAAACTGAGGCGCAGAGGCCTGGAGATGCTAATGTGCGCCTGATTAGCGTGCGATTCAGAGTTCTTTGCGCATGCGCAGTGCGAAAAAACGCAAAAACTGCATGCACTGCACCCACATTCAGGCGCAATGCGCTACTCAGGATCAGCCCCATAGACTTCCACTTTTGCTCTGTGTTCCAAGCACCTTGTGAGAGAAGTGGAAAAGCTAGAACCTGTGGGGATCTGGCATCTGACCTCAGCTGGATTTTGCTTTCTATGGACCAGATCCAGGCTTACGAATTAAGAAACTTATGAGCATAAAGTTACACCTGCACAAAACTATGTCGAATTTCAGGGGGAGTAAAATGAATGTCAGTGTGTGCATGCAGGGAGAATACTTTGAATATGCTTATTGCACACAGATACTGACCAGCGTTACTGTTGCACTGTTGTTATTAGACTTGGATTTACCTCCCCTTACGCTTTTAAGTTTTTTAGGTCCTAAGTCTGGATCTGGTCCTATGTGTGTGTGTCCTCTCTCCAGTACATCCTTCCAAGACTGGTCCACTCGTTAAAGATTTCCATTCCATCCTCTCTTTAAATGGGGACAGATCAGAAAGTTGTATAAGCGTTGATGCCTCCTTTCATTCTCATGATAACCCTGGTAGAAGAGAGAGGCACTTAGTGAGGTAAGATTATTGGCCAACATGACAGGAGATCAAATAATTACACCCACACCATCACCACCTCATCAAGTGTCTGTGTGTCAGTGTGACAGGCTCCCGATCGACAAGAACCCCCATTTTCTCTTCCCCTCTCCACAGAAAAAGAATGTGCTGAAGACAACAATGGTAAGTAAACATGTTGATAAGGAAAGGGGGCAATGTATGTTGGGGGGCACCAATACACAACAATCTCTTGCCCCTTCCCACCTCCAAAGAAGAAGGTTCTGACACTGAATGATAAAGATGCAATTCAACTGTCAGCATTGTATACCATACCATTGTCTTGCAGAATCTGGGAGAACTAAGAAAAAAATACCAAGAAAAAAAATCTGTTCTCTCCTTAATAAATAGATCCCCCTAAAAATAAATTAAATAAATAGTAATGTCATTAAAAGGTTGAAAAGGAACTTTAAGAGCCTACTGTGTTGCAATAAATGTACAGTCAGGAACTATCTGCTTATATATAACATTTCCCATTCATGGATTTAGTTGCCAGTTGCTCTATAAATGATAATAATCAGCCCCGGAGCAGTTCTAGGCTTTTTACAGAACACCTTAGACTGTCTGTGCATGTGACCTTGAGGTTGTTTGAAACATGTTGATGCCAGTGTAATGTATCTGGTAATTATACAGAGAAGATTATTGAGTCTTTTATATACCCTCATTGACTTGGGAATAAAAAACAATTTCATTCTTCAAAGACCTCGGGCACTAAAACTGTCAAAAGCATTGGAGAAGTGTCAGGAGGCAACCTGGATCCACTTACCAGATCAAAACACACTAGTAAATAGTTGCTGTTTGAACACAAGTATGGGATGTTTTATTCATTAGAATTATGATTTGCGGGTAGATATTTTATTTGCTATGTTTTATGCTTATTTTGTCATTTCTTTTTCCATGACATGCATTTTCCATATTGTTAACACATATGAAGCTGCAGGGGAGAAATCTAATATGGTAGAACACATTTAGAAACTTACAAACAAGAGATGGTAAATACATTAATAAATCATCCTACATAGCATGTATTTATTTAATGGAAATTCATATTGTCCCTCCATGCTGTGAGCAATTTGCACGCCTCTCACCCGTCCTGGATCCAGACTGCTGATTTCTTCTCTTTTCTTTTCTTCTGTGCATGCTTGTTGATCTGTGCTAACCAATTGGAGCACATGCTGACCTATCCAGACTTAAGAGCATTGAACTGGATACAGACTTATGTACTCTTGAACTTACAAACATAAAGTGATGAGTGGTCTAAACCATGTTGTATTGAAGAGTATGTAAGTCTGGATCCAGTCCATTGACACTCCAGCAGTGTGTCTGCTAAAATATAGGCACTCTGTTTTAATGTGTCGGACTGGGGTACCTTGGGCCCACCAGAGGAAATCATGTCTTGGGGCCCGCCCTCAGTTATAAAGAAATAATGCTAGGTCTTGGGGCCCACCAGAGGATTCTCCTGGTCTCTGGTGGGCCAGTCCGATGCTGAATGTGCCCCATGTACACTTCTGTGAAATTCCTGCATGCTTTGTACCATTGAGAATTTAAAAAATGCATGTCTAGATTGTGAAGCCTACCTTTGAGGATCTAAACAGATAATTGCACTCGGTCGGATATACGATCACATCAAAATAAAAAGTGTAAAAAGTGTGAAGTCCATTGTGTCCACGTGTAAATATATATATATATATATATATATATATATATATATAATATATATATGTATCCACTGAAACCACTGATGACTTTAACACTTGATCAGGCTTTGCATGGCCAATTACTGTCTAAGCATTCCAAGCCTGAGATTACTTTTTATAATGTTTACTTTTCCAGCTGGTGTTTAAATGACTTAACTGTATAACTATATATTTTTAAGTTGAATACTCGAATTGTATGTCAAACAGAATTAAAACACACCAAAGAACAAGTTAAATGTTGTTCTGCGTTAAAAAAAACTCCCTTTGATCTGAAGGATGAATTCTACCATGACAGGTAAATGAATTAAGAGTTTTTTTCAGGATTGTGATAGAAGTTAGTACACGTAATGTTGTCATGTTTTGCTATTGGTAGACATTATTTGTCAAGGTCTGGCTATCATCTTATCATATAAGTGTCAGAGTATTAAGTTGAAGCTAACTTGGTACAACCAATCTACCCTGTACTTCCTAGAAATTCTTGCACAGGCCGGATATAGAACCTGGTCCGGATTACATCCTGGTCCGGATCTTACATCCTCTTTATGTGTAAATTCAGCACTTCACATGGCAGCAAGCTCCAAAACAGAATTATTAAAAAAGCAGGGGCAGATTTCCATTGCCGTTACAGGGAACTTTATAAAAGGAATGTGTTTGCTGATCCAAAATCATTTTGTTCTAAAATAATCCAAATAGGAGAACAGATAACTATCCCTATTTTACCAAGTTACCTGTTCATTACAGTGTCTGATATTCATTCTGATGTTTCCGACACTCATTGCCCCACAGGGCGTTGGACAATGGCGGCCCTGTGGGTAATGGAAATAGAAAAGGATGGTTAGGTTTAGGCTTGTGGGCTGAGGAATGATTAGGGTTACACTGCAGGAAGACGATGGATGATAGAAGGGGGTGGTTAGGATTAGGCTGCAGAGAGTGAATGGATCATACAAGGGGAGGGTTAGGGTTAGGCTGTGCAAAAGAAACATTTAATAGAAGGGGAAGATTAAACACAACAATAAAAAAAATAGGCTGCATGGAGAGTATGATTCATAGATGATGGTTACGGTTAGGCTGTGGGTATGGTGGGTTTGGGATGATGGAAGGGGCTGGTTAGGGTATGGATTAGGATAAGGGTTGGGTTTAGTGTAAAATCTTGCCTGTTGTGAGTTTGACAGATTTTCTTTATAGCTGTCTCTTCATTGTATGGTTGCCGGGAACAGTGCTATAGAAATACAGAGAGAAATGCAATTTCTTGCAAATGCATTTTGGTTGTATGTGGGAGTTTGCTTCTCAGAAACCTTCAGCAATGTACTAGTATTATTTATTTAGTTGTACAAGGGAAAGTTGCAGAAAATGCTGACAGCAGCAATTCTGTGTAAATCACTGCTGATCAACTATTGTTTCCATTGTTAGTGTGTAACACCCCTGGTCGATGACGTAAGTGATGCTATGGGATGGGAGGGTCCAGATGGAAGCAGCTGAGGTGTTGGAAAACACTTCCTTCTCTCTTTGGCATAGCTGTAGCAAATGGGGACTTCAAACCACAGTGGATCGAAAGTCACAGGTCTGTCACGTCCCATCTCGATAGTGTCACAGTCTCTTGTATTCTTCCCGGACTAGGTCGACGGGGCGGCAATGTCTGGTTCCCGGCTGGTACTGGATTCATGGTTTGGTAGTGGAGGCTCATCCCAGACTTCATCACTTATCGCCGCAGATGAACTTTCGTCTGGACCACAGAAACAAGTGTTCAGGCTTTCCCCTACCGACTCCTCTTCCTCCTGCTCCTCCTCCTCCCAATTCTCTGAAGGCTGGTAAATCTTTGGACGTGAATACCATTCATTGCTGTACCTCGCTGACGCTGCTTATTGGGCCTCTTGCTAAGCAAGCTTTGCCAGCCATCTGGCTCGAGCCACGCAGCCTCACCCATTCTTCCTTTTTGGATTTCCCGGTGGCCTTCTCCAGATAATACTGTCTATATTGGCTGCCACGAGAACATACTCAATGCTTTCCTCTCATCCTTGAAATTGGGCAGCACCCATGTGGGGACGAATGGGACCCCTCCAGATCTTATTCGTTCTCCGTGCTGCGGTCGGTTAATTCCGCCCAGCTGAAGAGAGATGCCACCTCTTCATTTGACAGTGTTGCAGCCGCTTCAATGATTTTATCATTCACTCATGCTTCTCCAACCATCAAGATGTAACCTGCCTCAAAATCAAGCTGCACACAATTTAGCTTTTATACACACGACATCAGACAGGGCCAACTGACTCATTGCTAGGCCCGTGGAACACGCGTAATACACAGACACGCCGGTCTTGCACCTGCTGGCTCATTAGCCAATAGAGCACACAATATTATAACAATATTATCACCTCTCCTTCACCCCAACAACAGCAACAAGTCAGAGCCAGACACCTCCCTTATGGAGTTCTGCTCACAGTTAACCCCTTGTGATGCCAGGGTATCACAAGTGTATATAAAATAAATGATGACAGTTGTAGAACATGTTTTTTTTGTTTTTTTTATGGACTTAATCGTTAATCATCATAGATCTTCACACCAAATGAACTTGGTGGTGGGTGTAATGGTGAAATATGAAAACAAATTTTTGGGATGTCGTAGTTTACCTGGCTCATACCCCCCTCCCCTTCTCCTCTCCTCTCCTCTCCTTTCTCTTTCCCCGCCCCCCCCTCCCCTATTAAATGCTACACCTTTACAGTCTGTCACTTCTCCTGGCTTACTGTTCCCCGCTTTCTGCATTTTGCGATACCTGTTGGGGTTTGTACTTTCTATTCATGACAAGCTGTCTTTATGCTGTTTATAAATTGCATAAATAAAGAATAAAACAAATGTAATACAGTATACTTCAGTATACAGCTAAGCTTTCCAATTCGAAACTGATGAATATAGGCCAGAACGGAAGAACTTGCTGTCGTGACTTTGGAGGCCAACCCAAAGCCTCTTCTTGCCTTTACTCCCTGCCTAAAGAACCTTCCAGCAAAGAAGCTGATCATGTCAGTATTACCTTTTCTGAAATACAAAGATTAAGCATGATGACTTTGCTGGGTACTGTAATAAAATCTACTAATGTGTGATATAGAGTCACTATAGATATATTAGATATAGATAGATATATAGTTTTAAAGATCTACGGGCTAGTAATGTGAAGCACAGGAGCGGTATCAAAGGCCTATGAAGACAGATTATTCCATTAAGTCCAAAATACTCAACCTGTCACAATCTTCTTGTTTTAACTAATCAACTGAGGTTTAAGATAAATTGTAGATAAGATATATATATATATATATATATATATATATAAAATAAACTAAATGAAGAAGAGGCAGCACTCCTGAATTAAACTGGAATCTCAGTTTTATTTAAGCATAGAGGAAAAAGTCTATCTATCTATCTATCTATCTATCTATATATAGATATATAGATATATATATATATATATATATCACAGTCAAAAGAAGAAGAGTTTCATTTATTCTGTGGTTAAATCTCCAAATAAAATGAATACCAGAATATAAAGTCTGTAACAGCAGTAAAAAGCACTAGAAGTGCTCACACAACGATCCACTCCAGCCAGATAAGTTCTACATTTACACTATCTTTCCCAGCACAAATATAGGTCATTCACTGTTATGTATAATAGGTTGACGTTATGCTTGGTGCAAAATACATATATACTGAAATAAAGGACCTCACCCTAATGTAATAACGATAGGTGATTTCCACATGCTGCATCTGGAAATTGTCCATGCATTCATACTGTGCATAGGCAGAGCTTGTAATTTTAACACTGATCATACGGAACTTGTTTTCTGTACAATGACTTCTTTACGTGGGACATGTCTTCACTCTGTGCTTACTGATTTAGGCCTGTCACAATAGAGGTTATTTGCATTGTGTGTTTATAAGTTGCAAGTATTTTAATAAGCTTAGTAAGTTGTATGTGACCATTACATTCAGTATTTATTAACCCATTAGATTCTGCACAAAATTTTGGTCAGATATAGATTAAGAAAAACGTCTTCACCATTCCCTAAACAATATTCACAGCTGTTTAAATGACCTTCTTCATTCCAGGATAAAGTGTCTGTAGATGAACAAATGATGAGGAGGATAACGTTTTTCCCAATGTTGCCCACATTACTAAATTGTAAAATAACCATATGACTCAAACAAGTTATTGAGTATGTAAAGGGAGTGGGGACTCTAAATGTACAAAAAAACCTCAAAACCTTAAAAACTGTTTCCACTTCTGAAAAACATATGGATTTAATCGCATGACAAGAACAGCAAACGTTTGTGTGGACAGAACCAGTACTCTTGATCCTGCACTTTATCCAGATGTCAAATCTGGCACAGCTGGGAAAGTAACATGCCCTAGTTTATTTTAACAAATATACTTAAAAGCCCAAGCTGGCTCATGCACGGTCACATTGTGAGACTGGCCTTGTGAAGAAATGAGTTTACTCTTTAGATTTTGCCATTAGAAGTCAAGAAATTCTCATATATAGAGATGACTGCTGGATAGTCTAAAGCTGGGCATACACTATAAGATAAATTGTTCCAATAGAAAGATTTTTTCAAGAGTGGGTAAAACCATGTTGAATTGCAGGGGAGGTAAAATGAATGTCAGTGTTGGCATGCAGGGAGAATACTTTATTGTTGCATTTTGCACACAGATACTGACCAGTGTTACTGTTACACTGTTATTACACTTGTGCTGGAAACAATATCTCTCACCTCTAATACTGATTGTAACTAATTCAATTTTCCTCCCCTGCAATTCAACATGGTTGTGCCTACTCTTGAAAAAATCTTTTGATTGGAACAATTTATGAATCCATACACCTTGAGAAAGGCCACATAGGCTGAAACGCGTTGGTGAAGGGGTGCAGTGGTTGCAGGGAGTTTCTCCTGTGTCTCAGCGAGTTCCGTGTGATTGGGCCCGTGTTACATCGTTTTCCGGCACTCGCGACCCACAGGCTAACATACCGCACCACAACCAAAGTTTTTATTTATTGTACTGTTTTTAATAATTTTTTTATATACCGTCATGTTGGTATTTTTTGATGAAACCATATAAGCCTATCCAGTCTCCTGTGGTCAAGTCCACCAGACGGAGGAGTCCCGTATGAAGTGGAGCACCATCTGTTTATACTATATGCCTTGTTACAAGACAAAGAATTTGTGAGTACCCAATTTTATTATATCTACACTACCTATTTGAAAGGTTCACACTAGGAGCTCGTTTGGATGGGCGTCCCTTTTGTTTCCATTCCTCTCCACATGTACATATAACCGCGGACCGGGGATTGCCTACTACGAGACGGATATATATATNAAGAAAAGAAACACCCGCAGGAGGGACATTTCCTGATATTATGGTCATACACCAAGTGGCCACTTGGTGAGTACATTTAGTGCGTGTGCCTGATGTGAGGGATATACAGATTTACACAGGGACTCCCTGTTGCTGTCTCTTCTTTCTATTCCCAGTACCTGCAATCACGACTTCGGGAGGGAGAGGAGGAATATACAGATTTGATACGGAGTTTTGAATATTTCCCTACTGGACAGGAGATTCAAAAAGGGGTATCTACCCCCCAGGACTCGATTTGGGACTTCTGTTGGGACTATTATCCTATGAAATTTTATTAGAGGTATAGTTGGGCGGTGCCGTTTTTTGTAGTTACATTTGCTTTTTTCAATTTATGAATCCGGAGCATCACTCTGTGTTTGTATAATCGAACACGGGACTTGTGGTCATAATAATACGGAAACTGCATTATGCAGATTTCGCTATGGAGAGCAATATATGAAAGGGGAGCGATGGGGAGGTTCACTCTCCACTCACTCCAGGAAGGCTATGCCTACATGTCTGAAAATGGTCTGAAGTGGACAATTTTGTAGTCCTAAGCTACTAATAAAACGTTAAACCAATATTTGCTTGGTTCAAAAAACATATGGATGCAAAAAACAGCTCAGTATAAGTATATATCCAAGAAGATATATCCTCCAAACTAAAATAAAATGAATGATGGATATAATTTAATTTATTTATGTATGTATGTCTGTCACTTTGTGAAGTAAAGGCAATCATTTTGGAAGTTGCATACATATTTACATAATCAATTCATGAATATTAACATTATCAGTTTGAGATGATGCCTAGTGAATTTTGTAGGAAACATTCCCATGAATATTGATTCATTTCACAAAATGACTGGTTTCTGTAAGTGACAAGTGTTATCTAATGGCAACTCTTATCTCTTGTTATTCATGACTATGGTGTATATTTACTAAGCCGCGAGTTTGCAGTGAGATTGGAAAGTGGAGATGTTGCCCATGGCAACCAATCAGAGCCATGGGCAACATCTCCACTTTCCAATCTCACTGCAAACTCGTGGCTTAGTAAATATACCCCTATATCTCTGGGTGAGAAATCCATCATAAAAAGTGTACTTTACACAATGCATTTTACTCAACACACAAAAGTCAGCTTGTTTCCGGTAGCAACCACTTTCCTTTTGACAAGTTACTAACAAAAAACATGTTATTGTTCATACGCATTTATAATGTTCAAAATGATTCAGCAGACTTGTAATTGGCCTTGTACTCTATGCTGGCCTTGCTAAGCATGCTATCTAACAATATATATATATATATATATATATATATATAAAATA